>JACATO010001941.1:0-31502 GCA_018389105.1 Nautilus pompilius
TTTTTCTTACCAGCAGTTCCCTCCCTATTGTCAATGTTTATATGTAATTAGTCTATCATTCCCAGGATGAATCTTGTTTGCATTTTAAATACTGTAGTCAGATTGGCTGTTTTCATTGAACTGGAAACTTTCTTGAATCTAAGGACTGATGTTTACAATATAATGTTTGGTAGTGTTTTAATTTCAGATAAATCACAGTGTGTGTAGGTTACGTTTTCCTGATGACACTAAAGGTATGGCAAAGCAACTGATAACATATGGTTCACTTACATATCTTTAACATACTGTACAATTGATCTTATAAACCACAAAGACAATTTTGTCACAAAGAATAATTGCAGGTGTATTTATTTTTTATAACAAGTGTAAAGATACATTCTGTGATAAGACACAAGAGATTCCATATTCACCCCAAAAAATTGGCTGCTTTTAGCTGCTTACTTTCCTGTATTTTTTCAGTTTCTAGATTCCAAGAGAATTAATGATTATTTTATACCATCAGAACACTAATTGTACCCTCTCTGTAGGTGATGACTGACTTTGTCAATTGAAAATGAGAGAGAAATTTTAAAAGTCTCCATATTATTATTATTTAAATATACTGTTTAGAAGATTAAATGAGTACATCTGTTTGTTATATGATTTTTTTTTCATCTTTATTAAAATTTTCACTTTGCATTTTGTTTCATTTTCTCGCTCTCCTTTTTAATATCCACTAAAAGAAATATGTAAGCAAGTTTATTGACTACTCTCACTTGTGCCATCCATCAATTGTAAGATTGATATTTCTTTGTTTGTCTAACACCAGGTGTGCAACACTTCGTTTGAGGCAGCCATTGAGACCAGCGCAGCACAACTCGAGGGAAAGTCTAAGCAGTTTGATGTGTGGAGAGGGATCAGTGCTGCGGGTATCTGTATACAAGCCTCAAATCTATAATACACAGGGTCAGCGGTGTTGTTATTCCAGAAGAACTTGGTGGGGAATTCTGAGTTGCTGCCCCTTGTCCTGACTACTGATGGTTGTCAACCTTGCACGGTATACACAGAAATCTTGCCCTCTCAAACATTCAGTCTTTGCTAAGGAAATGTGTTAATTAAAACGCAGATGTTTAGTGGAATACATAAAAAGTCGGGTTCTACAGAATAGGATGGAATAACAATTCTAGGGCTGGAAACTCCACGTAGTCTGGCTGTGAAAGGCTGGATAACATTAAAGGGATTAAGTGACTTTATCTATCAGCTGGCCTAGTAAAACTATGGGACCGGGGCACCATTACAGTAAATGTACAGATTTTTTAGTGGGGGGGGTTTGTTTTTTAATCTCAGAGGGTAACCATTCATGCTTGTAGAGCAGGTGATTAATTAGTTGCCAAAAGTTTGAAGTTGTAGAAATAAAAAAAAATCGCTATAAAAACTTTAAAGACCCTCGGGATAGGGATTGTTGATATGTACCAAGTGGGGCTGACTTGAGCATTGCTGATGCGGGTTTCTGCTGTAGCAGACATGAGTATGTAACCAGACTGAATGGACAAGGGTTTAACTATGGTACACCATTTAGCTTATTGGAAAAGGTGTATTAATATTAAAGAATTAATTTCTTCTCCTGTGTAAATGGATAGGAATTATGTTCTTCGTATACAAGATCTTGTGTTCTGTTTGGTGTGAACTCTCTTGACTGCGGCACCCACCAGCCAGGAACTCTTACATACCCTTCACAGCAAAGGTCTTCTATGGCTTGGTTTGTCTTATCTTCCCTTACAGCCGAGGTCAGCAGTTTTGCTTTACTCAAGAACTGTAACTCAGTCTATTTTCAAACCCTGCTCAGATATGGTGGACACTGTACCCATGATCTGCTGAGTCTCGTGTGTCGTCATATTTTATAACGGGGGTGTCAAACCCGTTTGCTATGTCTGGCCGTACAGATGGGCCTCCGGGGTGGGGATGAGGGTGGGGGGGTTGTGTCCGCAGGAAAGATTACAGGGCTGGCAGCCTAACGAAATGACTTCAAGGGCAGGGAATGTGAATAGCAGTGTAAACAACCCTGCACTTGATTCGTGGTGGGTGTCACATGACCTCAAGATTTATCTCTCTCGATTTCTCGAAGAAAGAGGAATCATAAAAGCAAAACTTTGCAGATGATATTTTCAGTGTTATTCCCTTTATGGAAATGTAAACTTTAATATATCAGTTTTTATCTTCAAGTTATAAACAAAAATACAAAATGTAGATGTATTAGAAAGAGTTGTCTTCCCTTAGTTGTTGTTTTAGTAAACAAAGAGTAAATTGGGTTTTTTCTTAGTGTTACCTGGCAACGAGAAAAGATGGAGTTAAAAAGAGTATTGGAATTTATCTTTGTATTAGTCCACTCACAGAGGGGATAACCTTTAAAAAATTAACTTTAACTTTGAAGGAGATACAATTGATTCACTTATACATACACACAGAGACACACACACACACACACACACGTAGATCGATACGTCTGCACTAAACATTTTAAATGTCGACCTATCGTAACTTTAGATCTTACTCTACACATTAGAATAAATTTTATATTCCCATAAAGGAAAATCTCACCAAAATTAGATCTGATCTGAAATCACATTTCTTATTATATTTGAAATATATTTTGTAGGGAAGAGGCAAGGGGCAAACTCACCTTATTTAATTTAAATTAACTAATAATAATTGCTCTCCTGTCAGAAAAATCATAATGGGCCATCAGTAATCAGACTATTCTATCTGGATGAATGTATTTTGGCCTTTACGTCTCCTATTTCGAGAAATCTAACGTAACCTGACACACGCTGTGTTTTATCTAAAATTAAAACCTTACCAAACATTACATTGCAAAACATAATACTATTCCTTGGTAGGTATCAGCGGTATAAAAATGGCAGGATGTAAAATCACTTCTACAACAACAATGACAATTTACAATGAAAAGAATAGGTTGGTAGATAATAAGTATACTGATATATGACTGACTTTATTTACTTCTGTTGCTTTCTCATACCTGACACCTTTTATTATATGGATCAGTGTATCAAAGTTTGGAGCAAATGACTGGGCTGTGCCAACCTCGAGTATCCAGCTCAAGTGAGCCTGAGTAATTTCAGGACGTAGTCTAGACTTGTTTATGTTCATTAGAGAAAAGATTTGTTCACAGTCATATGTTGTCCAAAACACGGACAGAATTTTTTAAGCAAAAGACTATAACATGGGATAATTTGGCCCTAGATATTGATGAAGTGTGGCAATATCACTATTAAAAAGCTTATTCTTAAAACACAGTCATGCATTTTATAAATTTGATGGCTTGGATTCACAGATAGCAGTTTTTCTTTTAACTTTGTAGCAACTCCAGCTTTTCTATCCACCATCAGTGATGCTTCTCCTGTAGCCAGACTCACAGTTCGTGCCCAGTCTACACCTATTTTTCCAGAGCTTCCACCAAACATTTGAAGATGTCATCACTTGTCGTTGCGTCTTTCATCAGAACCACCTCCACAGACTCTTCTATTACGTGGATACTTGTATCAACCTCTTGAATGGAAATTGCAAGCTGTGCCACATAAGTGATATCCATATTTTCATCAATTAAAACTGAAATGTAAGAAATGCTTTGAATTTGTCCTTCATTTGACTGTTGAGATTCTCTGATAAATTAGTAATTCTCTCTCTGACTGTTTTCTTAAAGGCTTGCGTTTGCAAAAGCTTGGCATTTATCTGAATACTTTATTTCTGCAGTCATCAACATGCATTCAAAAAGTTCCCATCGTATAACTTGCCTTAACTGAAGCATCATTTACTGTATGAACATATTTAAATTATGACTGCTAATTTTACAACAACTTTTCTAATTCAGGTAACTTTGTCCTCACCTAAGTTCCCAGTATAGTTAACGTACTTCACAGCATAATTAGTGTTATAATGTCTGCAAATGTTGCATACTTTGGCAACAGAAACCTGTCGTGTGCATATCAACCAGGTTGGCATTTCATTCACTTCCACAACGAAATACAAATTTCTCCACTTTTCTAGAATCTCACAACATCCTTTTTATGTTTTTATTTTTTTTGATAACATAATTATGGGTTCTTTTTGAGTTCAAAAAAATCCTTCAATTAAAAATACTTAGCATGGCCTTACTTGAAAAATATTCCAAATGTGTGGCAGTGGGTGACCGATACCATCAATGAGTAGATTCCTCTTTGACACTTCCTTGGCTCACTTGCTACTGTCTATTGGTAGCCGGTAGCTCGGTTGCTTGTGTCGACAACTGGGAAATTGAGACCACACGGTCAAATTCCTCGATATTTCATACTTGTCGCAGTTTGAAAACCAGATCCAGTCGATAGCTTGATCAGCCCGCAGATCTTTCCATCCGATAAAATGTGGTGTGGGCCACCCATCGAAGAAGGTGTTGCTTAGTTTTGGGCAGTGGGTGCGAAACCAATTTCAAATTAGGATAGTTTGATTTGATGTAATGCGAGCCAATTTAGTTCTCTGGACAATGAATAAATTTTATTTTACTAGGCTTTACTTCCATGTATTTTATATAACTCATATCATTTGTGCTATTGTTGGGAGAGGATTTATCATATTGTTCTTTTAATTGAATACGATAATTGTACTTCCTTGAAACATCATTCCTCCTTTGTTCTCTTTATTTGTTTATAGTTTGTAAGTGTGTATGTGTGTGTAGGTCAGTCAACCTGTCTGTGTCACCGCTATCTGTCTTCCATGCACCAGATCTTCTGTTGATATTGGCAGGTGCTATAAAGGATGAGTCCGACTTTTCTTTCACTAGTTGAGTAGGGTGGGGTGCTAGAAATGTGTCTGTCTCGATGTGTGTGTGATCGTCTTTACAGGGGAGATGCAGATAAAAAGTTTAGGAGGGGCAGTCGCCGTCAGCCTCTTCACAAGCCGTATGTTTGACCCCCCTCCATTCAGTGATGTCTAAAATAAATATACCAACGGATAAATAATGTAGCTTATCGGTTACATTATTGTTGATATCTGTTATGTAATATTCTTGGGAATGAAATATAGAGATTACTACACTAACGACATGAAATTTACCGGAAAGGAGGCTGCTCCTGTAGAATGTGTCTCCTCATATCCATAATTCAGTGTTTCCATACTCTCCCTGCTGGAACTCCGTTGTTGTGTCGAGTTTATTTACTGAACAGGAAACATATTTTAACACTTCACAATAAACACAGGTGCTTGACCTTTATGCAATTAACTGTTGTACTTTAAGAGAAACTATATTGATAATGTAATTAATTAAATTTAATTTAACTTAATTTTGATCAATTTGATTTTGCAGTTTTGGAAAATCAGAATTGTGACAAATAAAAGATAATATGAATAGTTTAACTGAATGTCATTCAAATGGGGATTATATCCTCTCAGTGACTGATTATTGCCATTGCAAAGTGAATATAAAACATTTGTGAATTTGTACAAATCTCATGTCATGGAAGAGTTCTAAAGATCCATGCTGTCCTTACAGCGATGACTCTGGATCAGCCACCAGAGATCCACCTCACCTTACCAGGAATTTGGTGTTAATCCCCATGGACATTTTTCAGCCCATCAAACAACCAGCGAGATGTCAAGACAAACAGATTTTATTAAATACTTTAAAATTTGGTTATGAAATAGCAAACTTATGGATAAAAACGCACCTTTAATCCAAATCCTCAAATAGAAACAATCTCTATTTTCAATATTGACGATGCTGGCAATGACATAAATTTTGTCTGTTTTGTGTTTGAATTATTCCTGGCAGTTTATCGGCCAGAATTTAAGGATTCCACTGATGACCTGTCACTGTACTTGCATAAGAATTCCAAAGTGAATATTGCGATGTTAAGTCTATGCTCTAATTTTCAAGAGAGATTTCAGGATGAATTCTGTTGTGCTGTCCAATCGTACGATTTGTTAATTTTGTATGTGAACCTACACCACGAATAGCTCATATTTCAGATAAATCTCTCTGTATATAATCAATGTTATTATTTTTATAGAAAAAAGATGCTAACCAATATACAGCATCAACTTTTTATGTTGTGCACTGATCTGATTAATCTGTGATAAACCGGGTAATCTAATGGCAAATGTATAACATGATCTGTCTTTCATATGAATAAGATAATCTGTGATCAACGTTTTCCTATCCATCGATGATAATTCACTTAATCTCATAGGTAAAAGGTGCCAAGCAGTTGTGACTGTAAATGAATAGTATGGTTTGGTTTGTGCCAGTACATGGTGAGCACAGTTACTTCCATCTTTCCTAAGTGGTTCAACCAGTCAGTTTCAACCACAATGGTCTGTATAGTGCTTGCATGTGTGTGTGTGGGAGAGATAGAGAGAGAGAGAGAGAGGGGGGCCAAGGAAGTCAGCAGTGTGTGTCAATAATAACAGACCTGTCTAACCTTCCTCTTGAAGTCGCTGTACTTCTAAAAGAAGATTCCGTTGATGGTTAAATTTTATTGAAATGTTTTTGTTTGAAAATATAATTTACAAATAATTTAGGAAGTTTAACTTGATCTTTCTTCAATTCCAGTCAGATTATAACAGCTGAAGAATCTTCCTGAATTGACGATCTGGAGCTGAACGGATGGTGGAAGTGGCTGTGCACATCACAGATGGCATCGGTTAACTATAGTTTAACAGCTCGGCGAAGATGCGCAGCTGAATGAAAACCAAGCTGTTGTTTCTACGGAGAAAGGTTACAGGGCCACTGAACGGGAGGGAAAGTCGGCATAAGGTGAAAAATGAATGAAGAGAACAAACAAATGTCGATGTCACCAGTTGTTCACAATTACAGTATATTTTTTTATTTTTACAAACACAGAAACAGGTCTCATGATAAAGAGATGTTTGTAGTGATTATTCTAACTTCCATGCACATTATAAACTATTATAAAATAGTATCTGTTGTTATATTAACTCTAATCCTCTTTTAAAATGGATCAACTAACGAATCTGAGATGAACTCGCTGCACAAAAACAATTGATCCACGGGGCCTCATGAAGTCGGCCCAGGAATTTGTTTCTCAGCGAGATTATTACCTGTAGCTCCCCAGAGGAGCTTTGGTGTGTGACCCCACCAAGGACCCCTAACTCCTGAACTGCCCTCGGAACTTGTTTTTGTTTCTATTCCTTATTTATACTTTTTTGTTTTTATTCTGTTAACTTGTACAAACAAATTATCTGATCAATTAATCCTCTATAATTAGTGAACAAATCATCCTATTTTTACTGATGATAGGTTCCCGGTGAAAGACCAATTCTAGTGTTTGACGAACAGTTTGATCAGAGGACCTTATTATACTGAACTCCCTTCGTGTTGTCCGCTCCCAGTTGTACGAGAAATTCACCAACAAGTATTCACATAATTTTTGTTTTTTAGTTTTGTACTAAAGCTAAAGTTTCTGAATCCAGTGTAAAGGTGTTAGGGTGTGTGGAGGTGTGGCTGGGTCAGGTAAAACAGTTCACCTGTGAGACTTGTCTGGCCATTGGGAAAGCGTAGTGAGGTCCCGAGGACAGGAGGTGTGGGATTTACCCGAGTACTTGTGTCTGCGTGACGTGGAATGGAAAATCAGTTTTAGTTGACTAAGGAAAGCTGTCTTGTGTGACTACAGATTTAGTTTACGGTTAAAGCCTGGCTTCTCCTGGGTACAGTATCGACCACTTGGTTAGATGCTTCCTGAGTGGCCCTGGTCCCACCTTGCTGGGTGTTTAACCATGGGTTCGGATATGTCTGCCTGTCAGGCTAAGCGAAGCTCGTGATTGCTTATTGTTTCCATAAGAAACGCAATCTTACCCACCCATCCCCCTGAGTATTAACCTGGCTGGAAGGTATTTTCCTCCTCTGAAGCCCTGTGACTAACATAAGCTACCTGCTCACCAGGGATGGATGGCAGCCAAAACTGAAAGATGATCCTTTTTATTATAACAGGTTAATCCAGAGGGCACCGGCGCAGACTGAGTCAGCATTGACGGCCGTCCCACAGATCACCATTCTGTGCACAGGTGAAGATGCCGTGGATGATCAGGTTGTCTATTTTTCATAACAGTTTCTATTTGTACTAATTTTCCCTCATAGGGAGAAACAAGTCAATAATTTCCAGTGAATGTCAGGGGTTTACCTATCTACGTAATGGTATTTTAATTGTTCCAGACAGCCTGCCATGGGAGTGGTCCTGAGTTACCACAAGGATCTTCTCTCAGCTGCAGTTGTGGGAATTGGAACCCGAGTCCGCGATGAGTGAAGTGACGATTCCCATCTCCATACCTGGTGTACAGGTCTGTTTATGCCATTTAGTCGTATTTCCTGTGATGGTTATTTTGCTCTTACTCCATACCTCTACACTAGTTCCTTGGAATCTACTGAGGATATCGGTAAGTGTTTGGTGGATTCTCTTTTACCTATATGGTGGCTGTCCCATTATCTCTATTTAAGTCTTTAATTAAGAGAAAAGAATTTGCCATTATTCTGTGCTGTTACTATCTCTTATGACATCCAGTTCATTTTTAAACTTCATCCATCTAATAAAGTCTTCCCTGACCCCAAACTATTTTAGATTTTTCACAAAAGCTGCACTCTACCCCATCAACAACTTCCATCTGCTTGAGGGCTGTGAAACTGTCTGTGTCCACTTTATGCAGGATTTGTCTCATAGTCAGAGGGATTCTGTAGGGACCAACCTCCTCGACCTTCACTGGTTGTTATATTCATGACATTGGCCATCTTATTCACTAGAAAGTTAACTATAATTTCAGTGTCATAATTTAGAAGACTAATAAATTTCCTGGTATCCACTCAGGACCTCTCACCTTTCTGATAACATGCAGGGGGTGAAAGTTGCTGCAGTGGCTGAGTGAGAACTCCCTTTGTTCGAAGCCCTGTTAGCTATGCAGCTCAGGTTGCTAACTAGAAGGTATCTGAACCCTTTGAATGGATGTTGCTTCCAGTGGATTTATTACTGTTTAATCCCTTAACACCATCTTTTATTTACTTTTGTTTATGGGTCCTTCACATAGTTTTTAGTTTACAGTCTGGTTTTCACAAAATAGCGTTTTGCGCTGGGGACCTGTCTGTCTGTTCTGAAATAACTCTTTGTAATACCGCAACCTTCTCTGATGATTGTCTCCCTTGTCTGTTAGGATGCAGCTATTTTAGATTTTAGAGTAGTCATTAGTTTACCTACTGCCCTGGTCTTTTCTAATCAGTAGTAGACTGCTGCATTCCTCATCACTAGTGATCTGTGTCCTGGCCCTTAATCCAGCCCCTATAGTTTTAGAGTGGGTTCTGCTCATTTCTTTTTAATATTTGCCAAGTCAAGCTGCAAGTACAGAGTTTGCAGCTGCGTTGCTTCGCATAAATCCCCTCTATCATTAATATCTGGCTGATGCCTACTACATTTTGGTCAGGAATGTAATGAAAACCACTGATCACAGTCAACATCTGGAGAGAAGGAAATAAATTAAAATTTAATGCTACTTTTAAATTCTGGAAGAAGTTGATGTGCTACCTTAGAATCTTCAGTGCACACACTAAGACCACCAGATTCTTTATACTTAACTGGTTTGATACTGGCAATGATTAGACATCTACACAGTTACTATAAGAGACTTTTACATACATCGCCGTTCAAATTTGGGTAGAATAAAACATTTGTTATTGTCCTTGCTAAGGTGAAGAGTCCTCCATCTCTGCATTCCCATCAGGGATATCCCCAAACTCCTTTTTCAGTGTTGTCCTGCTTATTTTATAAAACCACGAGTTCCCTTTTTTGTTTCTTTGCTGTGACCGCAGGCTTTGCTTCCACGTGTTTTGGGGAATGTTTATTACCCTTTCCCTCTGCTTCAAAGTTTTCATCTACCAGCTCTGGCCTTAAGACACTGCCTTCTGTATTTGCGGAGTCTGCAGCTTTGGGTTATCTGCTGCATTTGAAAAATGTTCCTGTTGTCCTCAGTGGAAACAGTGGTGTAGATTTTACTACTTCGTCATTTTGCCTTCCAAAGAGACGTATTTGTATACTGTAAAACACAATTAATGTATGTACTTCATTATTATTATTATTAGATATACCGTGTCTAACAGATATCGATTCATGTAAAGATTAAGAGATGCTGCAAAACAAATTTTACACAACCTCCACAAGTCAGATCGGTAGTCACCTGTCTGTGGCTGCAATATTCCGCTGCATGACATTTGATTAATTTGCTGACATTGACGGGCACTGACTGACCACTGATTGACTGACAGTTGTTTCGCATCCTTATTTATTATGAGTAAGAACATTCAAAAAACATATTATTGCTGGTATAAAGAAAAACATTTTGGCAAATTCTGGCATAGAAGTGTAAAATATACACTCATTTGAAACAATTCTCCTTACAGGTTACCATTACATCAGTACAGACAACAGATATTTTGCTTTTTAGTTTCACCAATCAAAAATAAGTACATTATCTTGATTAAGCTTTTATCATTTTGGAAATATAGTAGCATCTTTATAGGAGATATTCTAAAGCTGACGATAAAATCAAACTGTTTGTTGTTGCAATCTTTTACCTTTTGGTTGAGCCAAGTTGTCCTGCTCTCTGCTGCTCTGGCCATTTTGGATTATATTAATGTGTAAAATCTGAAAGGGAGGAGATTAGTGAGATTGCAGGTTGAACAAATCTAATTATGTATATATTTAGTGTGATGGATATGATATATTTGCACCAGCCGAGTTGTGTGCATAAAATATATGGATATGATCACATGAAGACACCTGTTCTCAACACATTTTTGACTCAGAAAATTTAGAATAAATCAAATATCTGATGTGCATCTTTACTAACTTCACACACACAACTTGCATCTAATTGGGTTAATTTGGTCAGAACCATATTTAAACTTCCAACATCTAAAAATACATCTGGATATTCTTGTAAAGATTTCTATCTCAAATTGGTATGTTGTGGAATTCCTTTTTGAGCAGAATAGGCTCAGCTCTCTAGTGGGTAACCACGGTACTATTCTCCATCACCAGAATGGTCTTTAATGTTGAGAGATTATCTCCCTTATAGAGATTAATTTACTCCACAACAAAACGTTGTTCCCAACAAGTCATTGTCTTGTAGCAGATCTTAATGTTGTATTGTCATTTAAAACAAATGTTTCTCATTTTTATCAAAACCAATAATTAATATGAATATAAAATAAACCTTTAAAAAAACATGTACAAGCTACAACTTTAGTAATGAAGTTTCAGATTTTATATATAGAAATGTTTCTTTTATTCATTAAAATATTGTACATTTTGACTTTTTAACACCTTTGAAATGTCCATGTAAAATATATATTTTATTTTTAATACAAAAATTTATAAACAAATGAGATGAATCTGATAAATGTGGAACTTATCCCTTTCAATACCAGAAGTGATCTCAGTGACATCAGCAGGACATGAAACTAAATTTCCTGACAAAAACTGGATAAATTAGCATTGATCATTGGATCTTTACAAATTGTTTGATGAAGTGCAGCCAGTGACTCTTAACAGATTGTTTCATTGGTGGTTATTAACCTGGCACCATACCATTGAAACCATAAATATATAAAATAGTCTCAATATTTATTTCATGCTAAAAACTTCCTGTTTCTGTTATGTTGAAAAAAATGAAAGTATTGTTTTAAAAGTCTGGTCACCAAAGTGTCCAACAGTGAATATCAATAAAGCAGCAGACATCTTTAGAATTGTGTGGATTTCTTAAAGAGGTGAATTTTGTTTTGATGGCTGCATTTCATTTTAAATTAATTTTTCATAATAAATTTTTTTGTTTTTGTTTTAATTTCTTGAATCCCTCCATAAAAGCACAACCTCTCCTCTCTAGAGTGAGAACTTTAAGGTGGTAAGTTTCCCATTTTCAAAAACTTTTCATCAGTTAATTCATATAACTGATCATTTCCTCAGGTGGGATACATGAAGTCTGCCTCAGACGAGTCCAGGATACAGGGATGGTTGGTGCTCACCATCCTTCTGTATCACAGTTTCTGGCTACATTTGCTCTTTATCCCATTGTAAAAAAAATCATCAATCCCATTCTCCAGATAATGAGTCTTTGTCTTTTTATTATAATTGGAAGATAAAAGATTTTGCTCAGTTGTGTGACATTACATAAAGTGGTGATGTCTGTTCACAGAAAACAGGATCAAGAAGAGATGTTATCACACCCCAATGACAAAACAGCAGCAGAGTAGAAACAATTGACATTTGGCAGAGTCCTGTCAATTCACAGGAGGTTCAAAGGTCAATTTTTAGGACAGAATGCTATGACACAGTGGGAAGGGCCTTGCCAGCACCTCTGTTATTCCATCTGTGTATGGATTGTCCACATGTGCAATACGTACACAAATAGCAGAATAAAAGAGCACTGTTTTGACAAACACAAACAAAACAGTAGCTTTTAAAATCTGTTCAGCTTGAAAATATTAATTACAGCAGCAGCAGCAGCTCTTTGAGGGAAATGAAAGTGAAAATTGAAACAAAAAAGTACATCTGTGTTGCTAGATATGGAGAGTGTGGCTGGTTTGCCCTGCTGTTAATTGATTCTTACGCGCACATTCTACAAGCACCAAGAGACCATTCCGATAAATTATCATGGTCACAGCGATAATCAAATTTCATAGGAAATTGGCAGTCTATGTAGATAGGGGAATGCATCTGAACAAATTTTTCTCCAGCATATTTTAGAATAAATCAGACATTATCGATGGAGTTTAGTAAATAAATGTCATTGCTGCTTCAGTACTTGTCACTCCCTGGAAGAAAGTATGAGTGATGGATACACGTTGACAGGAGTTAGGGTTCACTAACAGGGCTCCTTTAGGATTTTACCAACGTACTTTTCTCTTCTTTTTCCAACCAGCAGTGGACCAACCTCGAATATTTCTGTGGGGGATGAATCTTTTGTAGACTATCTCATCAACTTTCTTTGTTTTTGTCTTTTACTGTTTTGGAAAGACAATTCTGAAACATCAATGTGGACACACAAAAGTTTCTTAAACGATGATTTCCCATAACAGAAAGACAGCCACAAAATTGAGATAAAATGTTGTACAAGGATCACGGCTGAGTTCAGTATTATTTCTGTATTTTCATTTTTTCCTCATTATTATTATTATTATTATTATTATTATTATTATTATTATTAGTATTATTATTATTATTATTAGTATTATTATTATTATTAAAGGACAAGGACTGATGATGTAGGGTCCTCTGCCTGATGTTCTATTGCCATAGGAAAAATGTCATCAGCTCATATAACCTCAAACGATGGCATCAGCTGCTTTTAGATATTTATTACAGATATTTAAATGTCCTTCTAAAATTACAAGAAGATCAAATAAAACAAAATGTCCTCCATAAACATAAAAATAAAAATTTAATCAAAAAAAGATCCTTGAAAGGCTTTAAAAAAGTGAAAAGCAAAAGGAATTAGTTTCTAAACATAAAACTCCTGATCTTTGTCTGACAGTAAACAAACTTTCCTTTTAATCCAGAAAAACAGAAGAGAAATTGAAAACAGGCAAACAGGAGATTTTTTAAGCCTCAAACAGCCGTCCACATGGGTCACATTTAACTGTTTAAATGTCAGTAAAAACATGAGAAATAAAACATCCAAAAGAGAAGAATCTAAATATGTCTGAGTAATCAGTTGGCAGATAAACATCTTACATATAAGGGTGCAGTGGAAGAGCGGTGACAGTATTTCTCTGTGATCTTGTATTGGAAGGGGAGATAACTTCTGGCTAATGCACCATGGCATTTAAAATCCATAGCAAGAGACCAAATTGTTCATTGAAATGGATCAGTAGGAAATGAGTTAATATCTAATGTATTATAGCACATTAAATTTCCATCATGAAGAGATAAATTTCTTATCAAACGATAAATCTCTATTTACATCTTCCGTTTCAGAACTTGACAACTCCTTAGATACATTTTCAATGTGTAGATTCTTCAAATGAATAAACAAAAATATATTCAGAGCCTAAAAATCCTTTTTTCAAGGCTGGAATAAAAGAGCTTCGTTACCGTGATTCTCTAGCTATTGTGGGAAAAGCACAAAAGAGTCAACAAAACACCTCGTTGCGGCTTCTGGTGCCAGAAATCTCAAAATTCAATGGATGGTCTAATTATCAAAGCTCATCTGACTGAAAGCAGGGCTTCAGTGCCACATGGCTTCCAGCAGAGATAATCGAGAAGAAATACGTAAGCCTATAAATAAACAATATAGCATTAATACAGACAAGAGCAGAAAAGTCAGTAAAGACTTATTAAATACCTGTTTCTAAAGACATTGAGTATATATGTGTTTATATTTATGTATGTGTGTTCATGCATTTGTATGTGGGCATGTATATATCTATATTTACGCATGTGTGTATGTGTGCATTTTTATGTATATTCATGTGTATGTGTGTGCATGTATATATGAATATTTATGGTTGGGTGAATATGTGTATTGCGTTTGTATTTATGTGTATGCATGTGTATGTGAGCATCTATATTTATGAATGTGTGTGCATGACCTATGCATATATATATATGAAATTGAATCTGTGTGCAAATATACATATGTATGTATATATATATATGTATGTATGTGTATGCATTATTGTATAATATTTTTGTGTTATTCATACTTATGTATTTCTGTGTGTGCATGTATGTACGCATATTTATGTATGTGTGTATTTTGTGAATTTTTGCATGTATATTTATCTATGTGTGTTTATGTATATATATGTATGTGTGTATGCATATTTATGTATTTATGTTTGCACTATTCATAATTATGTATTTATGTATGTGGATATGTGTGTGCAAGGATGTGTGCTTATATAGGTATATGTGGGCTTCTATGTATGCATATATATTTAAGTTTGTGTGCATGGACATATGCATCTTTATGTATTGTGTGCTTGAGTGAATGCGTATTTATAAATATATGCATGTGTGTGCTTGAGTGAATGCATATTTCTTTATGCTTATATTTGTGCATTCATATGTGCATATTTAAGTGGATGGGCATGTATGTCTTGATGGTTATGTGTATGCATATCAGTGTGTATGTATGCATACTTGTGTGTATAATTGTTTGCATGCATTTATGCAAAATTATATAACGATGCATTCTTATTTATCTGTATGTATGTGTTTGCATATATGTATGCATATTTAAGTATGTGTGGATGTATGTATGCATATTTATATATATATATGTGTGTGTGTACATGACGTGCATATTCATGTGTGCCTTATGTATTCATATTAATGTGTATGTGTGTGCGTTTGTATGTATATTTATGTACTTGTGTGCATGTATGTATATTTGTGTATGTGCATGAGTGTATGCAAATTTATGTATGTCGGTATATTGGGTATATATGCGTCTGTGTACATGCATATTTATATATGTGTACATGCATGTATGAATATTTAATTAAATGCATGTTCATGAACAATGGATATTTATTGCGTGTGCATGTATGTATGCAAATGAATGTATATTTAAGTTTGTGTTATGGATATTTATATGTGTATGTGTGCATATATGTATGCCTATTTATGTATTTTTATATGTGTGCATATATGTATTATATTTATGGGTTTTATGTGTGTGCATATATGTATGCATATTTATGTAGGTGCTTGTGTGTGCATATATGTATGTATATTTAGATACGCGTGTGTGTATGTATGTATGCATAATTATGTATGTTTGTGTGCATGTATGTATACTTATTGTTGTATGAGTATTTATTTATATCTGTGCATGTATATTTATTGTGTTTGTTATATTTGTGTTTGTGTGTGCATGTATATATACATATATGTGTTTTGTATGCATATTTATGTATGTGTATCTTTGTGCATCAATGTATGTGTGGACATACATATATAGATATTTAAGTATGTGTATGGTGTGCATGTATGTTTGTATCGTTATGTGTGTGTGTATGTGTGCATGTATTATGCATATTTCCGTATGTGTGTAGGTCTGTCCATGTACGTATGCATATCAAAGTATTGTATATGTGTGCATGAATGTATGGATATTATATATGTTTGTATGTGTACATATATGCATGCATATTTGTGTGCATTTATGTATTCATATTTATGTATTGGTATATGTGTGCATGTATGTATGCTTATTTATTTATTTGTAATTGTTCACGTGTATTTATGTATATGTGTATGTGTTCATTTATGTATTGATATTAATGTATGTATGCCTGACTATTTATGTATGTGGTTATGTGTGTCGGTATATGTTTATAATTATTCATGTGCGTATGTGAGTGCATCAGCTATGCATGTTTATGAATGTATGTATGTGTGTATGTCTGCATGTATGTTTGCATACTTTGGTATGTGTATGCATCTATTATACATATATATGTATGTTTGTTTGCAAGTACGCATGTTTAATTATTTATGTGTATAAATTTGTTCACATACATAATCATATTCATGTGTTTATCTGTGTTCATGTATGTATGCACATGTATATGTGTGCATTCCCGTATGCATATTTATGCATGATTTTATGTGTACATGTATACATATTGATGTGTGTATGTATATTTATGTATGTGTATATGTGTGTGTTTTCTTTTATAAGGTACACATCCTTATTTAATTAAATATACACCAGTGAATATAACAAAACAGTCTTTGTCCTTCAAATAGATCATTAAATAACATCTTTGTTAATATTCGTCTGTCAAATAAGTGACTTCTGATCATAATAAGGCGGCCATCCACAGTCACAGAACCAGCCGTTGATCTCAGGAGAGGCCGAGTCCCTTCAAAGATCTGTAGACATCGCCAATGCTGCAAAATGTATAAGGTGTAAATTAAAGTTATTTTCATAAACTGGGGTACAATGGATGCGGTTTGATCAAACCCATATTACAGGAATCCAAGGCAAGTTCTGATTTTTGCTAGGGAGGAAACGGGATACAGACCTATGGGATGTCAGACTTCTGTGAGGAGTCACAGTTCCGTCAATTAAAGTCAGGTGGATGAACCTGGATGTAGAGGAATGACAGCTCAGTATTTCAGAGATTTGCTTCTAGCCCACAATTTAACGGGGTGGTTTTAGTATAATAGGGTGATTGTGGCTGGTGATGATGGAGAGACTGATCTGTTGTTCTCGATAAACACCTGACGACTCTTACAACAGGTGGTTTAAAATTTAAAAAACATTTGCTGCATGAAATGTTGGTGTTTCTTGCCATACGGCCATAGACAGCTATAACTTTATAGGAGACTGTTGTCGGTCCCTTCAGGGCACCGAGGAGCAATCACAGGAATCCGATTGGAAACCTTTTATGTAGTAAATTCTTCACCAAATGCAGGAAACAAGACCTACGCCATTGGCCGTTCTGACTGACGTTTGGCCATAGTTGGTCACTGCTGTCCTACAAAATCTATTGCATATCCTCCACAACATATCCTTGCCCTTTAAGTGAGAAGTCTAAACGTTTTATGGTCCTTACTTATATATACGGGCCACAATAAGTCTACTTATGATTTAACTCCACACAACTTCTGGAAGGCTCTCTGTATTCCATATTTCTTTAAGAATCATTTACCGAAATAGCGACTTAATTTTCATAACAATGAACCTTCTCTGTTGTTCTGCTCTAGCAGTTCAGAGTTTATTTGAGTGGAGCTTTGTGTAGAAAAGAAGAATAAAAAAGCGAATATGGCAGAATTTCCATGTTGGAAGTAAATATGTATCCACTACTATCTGTCGAACGCTGATTCGGTATTAAGCTCCTGGTTTGTTTTTAATTCTTTAAGTAAAAAATTACGAATTCTAAGGAACCTGGCGCACCCGCCATTTTTTGTACACCTGCTGAGCCAAGGACGAGCGACGTATAACAGAGCTGAGCCAATCAGCGCTCAGCGTCTTCGGCTCTCACGTACAGGTGCCTGCTCAGGTTGGTAGGCGCTAATAACTACAGCGGTATCTTCAGCTCTGATAAATGCCATTTTCGGATAATATATCTCTTTGCACGTCACCTTGTTTATTCTTTACTCCATTTGCTGTATTTACCAGTAACCAATGTTGGCGATCGTGTCTCATTCATAGCTAAGAATGAAACATTAATGGGGACATATCTCCACAGATCAACGAACAGTCGAAAGGTTTAGATGGAAACCTTTATAACAAAGAATTAATTCACTTTGAGGAAACGAAGACAATTAAACAAATAAAACATTGTGTAATATTTATTTCTTTTTCAAATATGAAGCTCTCAAATCTTGATTTATTTCCATGTTAATTATATCTTCTCTGTTATTTGCCTTCCTCTCTCTAACTTTGTTTTATTTACAAATATTATTTCATTCCTAATTTCTCTAGTTTGATGATATAAGTTAAGTTTCCCGTTCATTAGTGGTTACCCGTAAACTTTAGATATGATCGCATGATGACTGGCAACAAGTTCTAAAGGTACAATTTCGGTTGTTTATTTTGTTGGGATGTGACAAATAGCAGAAAACATTAGATAAGTGAAGTCTTCCTGACTGTTCTCAGGTACCTGTCCGTCCACATTTGTGAATTAACACCTGACATTGCTGAGAAATAAATTATGCGTTTTAATACAAGGTCAAGGCAATGGCGTAAATGTTAAGTTTCTTAACCCCATTTATTATTTACATATGTATTTATTATTGGACGCATTTTAGTTTGAATCAGAATTTTATGCTAAACACGCGGCCACGTCAATACGTTTCTTTTACTGATGATGGAATCATAAGTACAAGGGCAGATAACTACTGAAAGCAAGAACATAAAATTACTGCTCATATCGTTTTTCTTAATGGTAAGAAAATCTGTTGTTTGCTTCAAATAAATTACTTAACGTATAGGTTTAAAGATAAAACACACCTACATTATCAACATTTTTATAATACCGGTGAAATTATATTATTTTAACATTAGATATACAATAAATCATTAATGCCTATCATGAGATCCACTCTCAAGACAGTCTGTTCAACATTAGTCAATTGAATGATACATTTCCCAGTTAATGTTCCCCGTAGTTTCTAACTCTCTATTGGTTGTAGTTGATCTGAACGTTAACACCACAGTAACCGGACTTCGGTGTTACTGATTTTTATAATTCAAATCAAATCTGAAAATTAATTATACTTTACTGTTGATAATTAAAACTAAACTTATGTTAGACGACTTTTTAAAGAACATCCATCTCTGAAGTTATCATAATGAAAAGCCATTCACGATTAATTAATAATATATTCATATAACAATTGCATATTTGATTTTCTTTAGTCTTTCATCCTGAATTGAAACTAATAAACTATACTTTGAAACCAAACTGCCATTTACTAATTATGTTTGTCTACTATTTGTTTTTAAAATGTATTCAGTAATAAGATAAGCCAACTTAGATCAAAGCGACTGTTTCCAAATGAATAAAGAAAGCATTTAAATATTCTGTCAACCTTTTCGTAAACTGTGAAATTAGTGTTAAATAATATTCTTAATGGTATATGAACTTTGGAGCACTCATCCTTTACCTACTGCTTAATTAGTTAAAATAACATAATTTTAAAAGGCTAAATTTATTATTTTGTCGATAGTTATAATATAACTTACACATCTTTGTTCTGTCTTCTCGCTGTAGAGGCTGTTACTGGCAAAGATGGTAAGAATATTTGTATGGTTAAAAATCATTATTTATTCAGTATTAATTCTTTTTATCTACAATAAGGTTAATTACAACTTCGTTTCAACCATATTTGATTGCATTTCTATCTATAGGATTTTTTTACTTTTACTCTGTTTTCTTACACTACTACCTATAAGTTACCTTTCTGTACTAACGAGGACCGCACTTTAAATTAACCTCTATTTTCTCTGTCTTTTATAACAAAAATCAAGATGGCATCAGAGACCCTGAATGTAAGTATTTTATCTAACGATTCTTTCTTTGTAGTAGCAGTTAGAATATTACCGTCCAAAACACAAGGAAACCGTATAGAAATGTCTTTTTTATGTCGGCGCCAGGTTTACAAGCTAAATATACATCATTTTACCTTTTTCTTTGTGGAAAAAGTACGGCCCTAAATTTCTCAATTTTAAATAATTATAAAATGTTTAACTGACTAATTAATGTGTGTGTGGTTTTAATTTGTTCGTTACTGTCAATGATTATTTCTTCAGTTAGAATTGAGTAAAGGAGAGTTAATCCAGTGTTGATTTAAATTGTGGATGTATCTGTACTGCTATTTTGTTTCTTTAAAATTAACGTAATTTATGGGATAAATGTGCAGCTGAATTCTGAAGTTCGTTATCTCCTCAGGTCCTCAGTGAAAGAAAAGAATATTTTCTGGTCATCACTAAAAATGTATATATTTTCAATTTCTCCCTTATTCTATACAGGAAGAGTTATTAAACTAGAAACTGTTGGAGCTTATAATTTTAAACATATTTAAATATTTTTTTAAAAATATTACTAACTTCATTTCTTCATCCATTTAAATTTCGTGTTTATCTGTTTCTTAGGTCTGTTAATGTTCATCTTATTGCGTTTCAAGATCAATTACTGAGACTCCCAACACTTTAAACACATAAAATAATTAGAGAACTGTCAAATAAATACGAAACAACAAGAATTAATTTTCTTTTTATTCTCATTTGTCTCTTACTTTTTGTGTAATGTGGCCGGTTTAATTATATTTTATGGCCTTCCTTGCCTCGGTTGTTCGTAATTTGTGGATTAAACGGGCTTAATTTGTGGATATATTTATAGAAAATTTAAAATTATTAAATAATTCTCAAATTTGATGAGTCAGAAGATTAAAATAATGTACTGGTAATTCTTTGTTTCAAGAATCAAACCAAAAATATCACTTTTATTGAACTTCACTCGCTTACAAATAAATTAGTGAGCATATTTTAGATTTAAACACAAATTATATTTAAAAATTAATTAATATCACTGAGTACAATTATTTTATTTTAAATTATATTACAAAATTTTTTACGCATTTTAATTATTCCGATTATTTGAAACAATTTATTGTCCGAGAAGTAATAGTTTATGTCATCCTACAGTGAACTTTGCCTTTATTTTCCTCTTCTATTTAAATCATCCATTTGATGGCGAACAGATTAAGTTCAGTAACTGAAACTTACATCCACCCTCTGTGTTAGGGCTGTGAAAGTCAACAATACAAATGTATATTTTTAAGAACTAAAATAAATATTTGTGATCTTTTTTTTTTTTTGGTGTGTGCGGTGTTTAGGGGTGTGTATGTGAAGTTGCATATGTATGTGGGTGTAGCTGGATCGGATCCACGTCCGGCCGTCGCAGCTGTTTATAAATGAGGTCTTATTTCGACCTATGTTTTTGTTTGAATGTACCTCAGCCTAGCGAGAGCAGCGGGCTACCCAAACTCCTTCGTATTGCACGCAGGAGGGGTAGGTTTATCCTGGCTGGACTCTCTAGAACAGAGTTTTCTCTCTGTATGTCCTTGTTCTGTTGAGGGAAGTGGGCCGCAATTTATTTTTGTAAAATCCAAAAAGGATTCAGGAGGGGATATAGGACTCTATTTTTAATTGTTTGTAATATGGATGGAGACATGTTCTCCCTCCGTTTCCTGTAGCTTTTCGTCCAGTCCTCCCTCGTCGGGGAACCAGAGATTCCCAGGATGATGTTACAAGTGAGTATAACTCACCTCCTACGTGGGGGGACCGGAGGTTCCCTTTTGATGGTGTGTGTTGAGGAAGTAGTACGGTCACTGTGGTGGTGTTCATCACAGTGACCTGGTACCCAATTCCTCACCATCTGAAAAGCAAACAGTTATAGTGTTTTTGTGTCCTTGGTGTTGCTTTTAGGTGACGAAGACAGAGACATGGTTAGTCCATTTACATTGGGTAAGTGGTGGGTAGGATACGTTATAAAATAAACAGAGGCTTGCACTTAAAAAGAAAGGGAGGGGGCTGGAATTGTGTGTTTTTAAAAGAATTAAGTAAGACCTTCATTGCTGTTTTGGAAGATTATAGTTAATAAGAGTATATATATACGTATTAAATATATATATATATATGTGTGTATCTTCATGAGAAGAGGGTTGAGTTGATTCTTCTTTGGGCTCATATAATAGCAGCAGTCATAGACGAAGGGTTGGAAAAATTCTATTCCAGGATTGTCTTCGTTACTCTTTACTGAAAGAAGAAGTTATGCTAAAAAAGAAGGCATTTTAAAGATTAAACATGAGTCAAAGAAAGAGGGGTGTGAAGGAAGAGAGAGAAATTGACTCATGGGGGCTGGTCTAAAGAAGGAGTTGTTAGAAGAGAGGTGTCTGTATGCAGGATAAGCTTGTTGTTGGTGTTTATGTGACCAAGAGCTCCATTAATCAGCCAGATGGCCGAGAAACGTGCTCTGTCATTGACACTGGATTGCATGACTGCATATTTTTGTTGTAACCACTTGGTTACATAATTTTGAAAAAGTGTTTTTGTTGAGGTGAGGTGACCGCTCTCTAAAGCCTTTCGGCTACCCCAAGCAATCCGCTGTGCGGTAAAAACCAGAAAGTTAGACAGGCAGTCCTTTTTAGTTTTATTGTTGAATCCAAAGATGCGCCAGAACATCGTAAGTTTGTTCTGGGGACTTTTGATTTGAAAGATCAGATCTCGGACTAGGCACCACAGTTCTATGTTCACAGGACATGAAAATATACAATGTAGTACCGTATCATCTGTCTCCGGGCAATTGAGACATTTAGGTGATTTTAGCAATTTCCATTTAAATTTGTTCTCCCTTGTGGGGAGGACATTCCTAAGTATTTTCCAGTGAGTGTCAGAGGAGAATCCGTCCACGAGCTGATTAATAGAACTTTTCCAAATTCTATCCCATGGAAGTGTTCCTGACTTTAACGAACATTCCCATCTCCCCCTGTAATCCGGTTCCTGAATAGGTCGTGAGGACAGGAAGAGATGTATATCCCGCTGAGATAATTTGTCTAGATCAACTTCTGTTGCGCCTAAGCTTACTTTGTTGTCTGTACCTATGCTAATGTTGCTTTTAATCCAGTTACTGATTAGAGAGGTATGGTAGTCGGTTAGATATTTTGCTTGTGATCTGTATAATTTTAGTTTATTAGTGAGGACATGCATGCCATCTGGGACGTTATATGCCTCAGCTAAACGTTTGAGAAAAAGATTTTACCATCTTGGTTTATTATCTACATTCCTTATGATATCAATTACGTTTAAGATTTGTTGAGCACCTATTTTGCTCTCTAGGTTTATGATGTTTAGCCCTCCTTGGTTTCGGGGTAGTCTTGTTATTTTTTTATTTGCCAGGTGTTTACGCCCCTGCCACAGAAACCGATCAAGTTCGGCGTCTATGGAGTTGCGCACCCACGCTGGCATTCCTACAATCTTTGATTTATAATAGATTTTTGATGCTAGATATGTATTAATTAATTCGGCTTTGGTAAGGAAGGAAAGATTGAGGGAGGACCATGCGGTTAGTAAAGCTTTGATTTTGTTAATCGCTGGGATCCAGTTGTCTTTATGAGTGTTAGTATTATTTTTGGTGGGGAAAAATATCCCTAAGAGTTGGATTTTATCTTCCACCCATTGAATATTAAATTGTGGTAGGGGTTGTCGATTGCCCCCCAACCATGCTGCTTTAGTTTTTTGGCGGTTGACCTTTGCTCCAGAGGCTTTTTCATAGATGCGGATGGTGTTAAAGGCCGCTTCAAGGCTGGCTTCGTCTCTCAGGAGCAACGTTGTGTCGTCAGCGTATTGGGCGATCTTTATGTCGTTGATACCTTTTATTTCTTCTGTTTTTTTAATAATCGCCGCAAGAGGTTCCGCCGTAAGAACATACAACATGGCACTTAGGGGGCACCCCTGCCTGATTCCTCTTGATGGGTGGAAAGAAGCAGATAGATAACCATTTTGATAGATTTGTGATATAATAGAGGATTGAAAGAGTCTAATAAAACTTATGAACGACTCCCCGAAACCGAGGGTTTTAAGAGTCCTAACGAGAAAATTCCAATCTACTCTATCAAAGGCTTTTTTTGATCAAGTGCTAGCATTATACCTATGGAATTTTCCGTGTCTACCTTAGATGTGATTTCTCTGAACAGTTGGAGAGTATTATTAATACTTCTCCCTGGAACTGAACAGGTCTGATCAGCACTGATAATTTTATTCATAACTTTGGCTAGCCTGTTTGCTAGGGCCTTAGCTATAATTTTGTAATCACTATTTAGGAGACTTATGGGTCTCCAGTTGTCCAGACGTTCCAAGTCGCCCCCTTTCGGTAGCAGGACGACTGTGGCTGTTCGCTGGCTTTCTGAGAGGATCCCATTTCTATGAGCGTAGTTGGCAATCATAGTCAGGTCTTCTGCTATGAGATATTCGAATCTCTTATAGAATTCAGGCGTAAGCCGTCATCTCCTGGGGATTTCTCTTTATTTAAAGCCCTAATGGCTTCTTTTATTTCATTAAGGTTTAGGGATCCTTCACAAGACTCGGCATCTAGGGGGTCTAGTTTATTTTCCAGACACGCCAAGATGCTGTCCTGAGCTATGGGACATGTGTCTTCTTTAGTGTAGAGTTCGCTATAGAACCGAGTCTCTTCTTTTAAGATGTCTTCTATGCCTGTTAGGACACGGCCTTCTTTTGTTTTAAGTCTATTTATAGATTTTCTTTCAGCCTTAGATTTTTCTAAGCCACAGAAAGACATTCTATTCCCTTCACCATTCATGGCTGGTACTCGAGCCCTAATGCGAGCGCCTTCTGTTTTGTTTAATTGTATTTTATCTATTGTGCTTTGGATGGCTTTTATTTTGTCGTTATTGTCTGTACCTAAAGTGGCCTTTTTAACTTCTAGTTTAAGCTCTATCTTTAACTTATTTTCTAAGAATTCCTGATATGCTTTTCTTGCCTGACAGTATTTAATACTAAGTTCCTTAATCTTAAACTTACCTACGTCCCACCACTCCAAGGGGTCTTGAAACTCATCCCTACGGGACTGCCATCGCTCCCAGAAGCTGTGGGCCCTCTCAACATACTCTGGTTCCGTCAGAATAGTGTTGTTGAGTTTCCAGAGTCCGGGGCCTCTGGCTTCTTCGCGGGTGAGAAAGCTGGCCTTAACCCGAGAGTGGTCGCTCCACGCGACAACATCGTGCGAAACGTCTTGGAGCTGCCTAGCTATATGTTTAGAAACATACACTCGGTCTATTCTAGTTGCTACCTTGTATTTACTGCTATAGTGAGTGTATGATTTGACGTCAGGGTGTTTATACCTATATGCATCGACCAAGCCGAACTGCGAACACATGGTTTGCAGCTGCAACTCTCCCATCAGATGCGTTCTACTTTTAATGTTCGGGCCCTGCCTATCTAGGTCGTGGGAGTGGACGCAATTAAAATCGCCTAAGATGAGTATATCATCTGCAGGGTGTGACCTAATTTCCTGCTCTAGAATATCATTAAAGTTTTGAAAGAAAGTCGTACGTTCCTTCGCGACGGTAGGAGCATAGACTGAAGCAATCATCACTTTTCTTTGGAGCTCGTTTTGATAGCTAGCTATTATAATACGACCGTTATTATCACTATAAGAGTGTTCTATTTGTGCATTTAGACTATGATGGAAAAGAAGTGCTACACCTTTTTTCCTTCCTAAAGGATCTAAACTTGTTAAAATTTTTCCGGACCAGTTTTTGAAAAACCTATCTACCTCTGTTTGATTTTGCAAGTGTAGTTCTTGCATGCATATGATTGTTTTAGTTGTGGAATGTTCAAGATGATCTATGAAATCATTCCATCGTTTTTTGAATTTTATCCCTCTTAAATTCAGGGATAGAAATTCCTGGCGTCTTAAAATAATCGCTTAATCAAGCTCGTTTGTCCACTGGACGTTAATGGAGTCAAAACCAAAAAGACCGTCAAATGGAAGTGCGTATTCAGGTGGGTACTTCCATGGAGTTAGCCCCCTGAGTCTCAGTTGGGGGGGTGGCGTTTATGGTTTGCAGAAGTTTCTTTAGTGGAGCTTCCAGAGAGCTGTCTCTGGGCACTTCTGCTGTTTTCCGCTCTTTATTTTTGGGCGGCGTGACTGGCGTAGACTCTCTGATGGTTCTTTTAGCGCCCTTGCGTCTTTGCTTTCTTGTCCTTGGACCTGGGACACTGGATCCATCTGAGTCTCCATTCTCCTTTTCAGGACATGTTGAAGGAGGAGGTTCAGGTGTTGATGGATCTTCGTCAATTGTTATTATATTTATTGGAGGTTTTTCCTCCTCACCTTTTGTTGTTTCATTTTGTATTTTAATTAAAACTTAGTATCACCAATGAAGCTGATAATACAGATTGATACGTTTAAAAGTATTTTATTCTAATGGATTTCCCAGCTGCATATTAAATCAACATTTTGTTTTTAATTTGTTAAACCTTTACGGGGTATGTTACTCTAAAGGATCCCAAACATGCTCATAGTGTAATATTTGCCAAGTCTTTGTTATCACACACAAAATCAAATCAAAGATGCAAATCATCAGAGAATGAAGCCGAAACATTCATTTTCTGAAGACCTCATGGAGTAAATACACTTAAATTCTAACTGACCTCTCGTATTTATCTAAATTTTATCTCTCTTCACTTGTTAACCTCTGGTTAATCTTTTACAAAAATATTAAATGTTTTTTTTCGATTACTATCAGCTGAGTGCAAAGATAACTTTTAGACTTTTAACATATTTGCATGTGGAAATACTAGCTAACAAACAGAACTATTTACATCAGAAATACTTCACCTGCACAAGATCGGTGAAATATCAACTGTCTCAAACTTCAGGTGACCGTTTATCATCATGTAGGCAGCAAATAGCAACTGGTAAATACTTGACGGAAGACGGACTTTAACTATAACATTCCCCTGTTACAGGATCACCATCTATGAAATAATTTCATTATCAATATTGTTTTATGTAATTTCACTGCTAATTTATACTGTTAATTACTTGGTTAAAAGTTTATTTTGTAAAAGCCGGTTAATTGCATACAAGCTGTTCTTCTTACCTTCTGACAGACGATCATTAATTGTATAATTGGTTGTTCATGGCGCCATCTACTTAGCTTATAGTCAGTATTCTTCATTACCAATGGGCTGATTATTGCTGATAAAGTTCCTTGAGTCTCTTATTTCATTCTGACATCACTTACTTTCATGAAGTAAGTGCCTGTATTTACTTACATCCTTATTCTATTGAGTCTTCAATACATTCAGGTGTTAAATACTATTTCTCTCTCTCTCTTTTTATAACCATTGTCTTAATTTACATAATTGAGCGGTCGTTATTGTCGTCGTCAACCATTAATCTTGTAAAATAAAGTTTTATATCATAAAAATAACAGTATAATTGATATTTTGTTCTTTAACTTGATTAATTGTAGTATCTTTAAATAAGGTGTAAGATATTAAAAAGTGATGAAACGTAGAACTTATATTGTGAGTAGCAACATTTACTAATTTTGATAATTGATGAAGCCAATCAGACGAACATCAGCAGAACTGGCACTGACTCAGGCACTTGCATTATACATCAGCTGAAGTTTAACACTTTTGTCGCGCACTGGTGATTGACTTCCTTGAAGAAGATTACAGATGCTGAGTGGAACCATGCAATATTTGGTTCATTATACTTGCTGCTGACCCCTTATTTTTGGAAATCAATTACTGAATTCACGAAAGTGTTTAAATTATATGGTCAGGGACATTTTGTCAGGCGTAATTGTGTCCTACGAAGTGATGGTAATTTTCATGTCATACAAGAGACTTTGAACTGTGTTGATACTATAGTTCTTGGCAGGAATCAGTGGTCATTAGAATTTTAGGACAAATATTTCTTTAGGAAAGTGTCTATGGTGAGTCTCTACTTCAGATTTTACATGACACTGTACTTTTAAATCCAGCACTTGGACAATTCGTGGGGCTTGCACACTCATCCACTTACTATATTATGTGACAATAACTTAGTAAAAGGCTTCCTAACCAATGGTTGGGCAGATCTGGTTTTGATTAGTAGCCTCAAAGATCTTGTGATTTATCAACCCTAGAAATGTTCTAATGCAGTATCGTGAAGGAAAGATAGTAGGCTGAAAACTACATACCTTTGCTAAACTCAAAGAAAGAAATAATGGAGATAATGCATCAAAAGAATCGTCAGCTTTTCAAAATAGTGTGCCATGCTTTTAGGAAATCCCCTTTGTCTTTATACAAAAAGAAGTCTGAATGTCTAATTTTTGTTTTCGCGATAAGTATATGATCTTCATGTTATGATGTATAAATATGTAGATTGCATAAATGTAAATTAATAGAGATTTGGTTTTCTCATAGAAATAAGTTCTCAGCCAAAATTTCAGCTTCATATGATGAAAAATTAGAATTTCTAACTCCACAAACATTAAGTGGGTGATGAAGCTGCCAAGTGAAAATTATATACCATAAGGTATCTTTCTAGAAAATCCTGGCAGTTAATATCCGATTATATACTATAAATATAACTTAATTGTGTTGGATACATTTGAGATAATAATTTAACAAAAATGAGATTTTTTTCAGTTTACACAGGACATGTTTTCCTTATGTTGAAGAAAACTTCCAATATTTTCCAGTTTGTTTTGTAATTTGTACAAAACTTCCATCCTCTGAGATAAAAGGAAAATTCGTGTTGTACACAAAATTTGTCTCAACGCTGCAGACATTTGAACAATGACTTATTTCATTGCTTTACTTCTAGTTTCTCATGTTAGATTGTATATATTATATACAAATTATGATCATTGTAGCGTCTACCTTAAATAAATCTAATCGATGCCCTCTCAAAAATTGGAATGTTTAGATTACTAAGAACGCCATAGATTTCTTCTTTGTACTTTTAATCTGTAATTTGGGTGTAGAATAAATATTCCAAAGGTATTTTAATTATTTGGTAGCAGCTCATTTTCACCGTATAGAGCTTGTAGATGTGTAAGCAGCGAGTCTATCAAATTGCACTGGACAACAAAATGAAACTTTTTGTCTGCCAACGAGGAAAATGTGGATGATCTTAATAAAAATTTTGGGTGCTGATTTCAAATCTAAATTCAGAATTTGGGTAGGACGTCAGGTTTTTGAGATATGCATAAGGAGGAATTTCACCACTAACGCTATAATATGAACTATAAAAACCTTGAACAATAATATTTGGTATTCAAATGTTTAATGTGAAACATATTTGCCATGCTCAGACAACATATGCTTGAGAAAGACTGATAAAAGCAGAATGGAAGATATGGAATGCATTTAACTCACATAGGTACATTCCAAATGATCAAAGATGGTTTAGACACTTGTTCTTGCTTGCGTTTAGTGAGGTATCAGTCTCCCTTTGGAGGAACCAACAGTAATCACTCATCATGTTGGGATTGAATTTGCCCTGATATCTACTTTTCATCACCGTTATGTCTTGTTGGAACCTTTCACCATGCACATCACTGACAACCCCTAGTTTGGTTGGAAAAAATCAAGATGCGAATGCAGAAAATGCATCTGTAGAGACATCCTGGTCCCCATTCGCTGATACACCATTAGCATGTTTTCCACAAACTCAGCATAGTGCTCAGCTCTACGAGTATATTTGCCAAGACAGTTCTGTACAACTAAAATAAATGCTTCCCGTGCTGCAGACTCCAGTGGGTTAAGCTTATTTAGAACCTGTCAACACGCATGGGTTTTCAAATTTCGGTGCCCACAAAAATTCCGTCTTTGAGTTTAGCTTCCCTTTTGTCAGCACCAAATTTCTCTCTTACGTTCTTGAAGCCATCACCGTCTTCATGCATGGCTTTACCGTGGTTTTTCCTTAGGCCGAGTTTGATATGAAGTGGCGGAAGGTAGACATTCTGAGGGTCTACCAATGGCATATGTCGCACATCGTACCTGCCAACTATAGGTTCCTGTCTCATAGGCCAGTCTTTTCGTGTGTAATGGTTGGCATCATCACGGCTGTTCCAAAGACACAAGAAACACGCGTGTTTTGTGTACCCTAGCTAAATCCGAGGAGAGAAATAATTTTGACATCTTCACAAATTTTCTATTTATGATCCGAATAATTTGCCACTTTCAAAAGGAGTTCCATTCACTCATATGTCTCTTACAAGCCAACTGCATGAACTATAGGAACATAAAATGTCCGCTTACCATGATGTAACAGCACAGCTTTAAGGCTTAGTTTGCTACAGATTATGAATAACCTCCATTCATCAGTCACATGCCATCACTATAAAACGAGACGTCCTAGAGCAAAACGGTTTTCAGGTTTGAAATCAGCGGGCGAAATACTACAAAGTTAACATGGTAGTGTTGAGGTGGCAAAATCATTGTCGTCCAGTGTAATCAATCAACTTACTCCACCTGCTAACTGTGGAGTGATCCTCAGGCAGACGATTTTCTCTTTTGTTGCCCGTGATTTTCTTATTTGAAAAACTGAATCTGCCAAAGGCTAATATTTTTTCTCCTTTCCAAAACACAAGAGAACCCGACAGACGTTTAGTAAAAATAAACAAAAATAAAATATAGAGACTCCGTTATAAAGTATCAATAAATTATTGACTGAAGAGAATGGGAGTTGCCTGGAGTACAGCAGAGGAGAATGGAAGCTGATTCATTATGAATGATTCCTGAATATTTAGATCATGTTTGAGTTTTTATGAGGAATTCTGTAACTTTCAGTTTGAAATTAGTGTGATGATAGAGTAGAACCAAGTCAGACAGATTTGATGAGTACTATCTAATGATATAGAAAATCAAAGGGGCAGGAAGCTTTTTAAAAATCTATATAAAGTCTTTTTACCTGGGGTGCACAAGTAGTTGTTTTTTCACATCAACAATGCCCTCTATTGATAATACATCCTCATCAACACCTATTCTACAGATGCTGATAAATTCTTAATCTATACTTGTAATTTACATGCTGATGTTAAACCTATTTCTTGAGTATGCAAAGATCTTTGGCGATCAGAATTTTAATAAAATATTTAGCTTCAAGTATTTTCATTTTAATTCAACATAACACAGAACCAGGAAGTTTTTAGCATGAAATAAATAATAATTATATTCATGTTTAATGTTTCAGTGGTATACTGCCAGATTAAACACCAATAGTACATACAACCTGTTCAGAGTCATTGGCTGCACTACAAGAAACAATTTGTTAAGATCCAATGATCCATGTTAATTTATTCAGTTTTTGTTATAGAATTTTAGATTCATGCTCTGTTTGATATCACTGAGGTAACTTCTGGTATTGAAGGGACAATTTCCACATTTATCAGAATTCCTTTCATAAGATTCTTATGCTGAAATTTTTTTTA
>JACATO010001942.1:0-13186 GCA_018389105.1 Nautilus pompilius
AATTATAAACGGTTCGGTCGGCGGTGAGACTGACAAAACACGTTACTGTTCCAGTGATCAGCTGGTCAGGGTTGAGTTCCAGATGGTTCACGAAGACTACGGTAATAGCAGCATGTATCGGACCTACCGTGGATGTTTGGTAAGCCTTACCGGCACCGCAGATCCTTTGTTGTTGGTATTTTAAAAAGTAAATGATGAATATAGATTGTAAGTGGGGGATTTAAGACGTGTGAAGAATCCTCTTATCGCAAAGCTACTTGGCGTAATGGTGATGATGAACCTTGATTAGCAAAGCCAGTCGGATTCATTTTGTTTTTCTCTTCTCTTTGCTCAGCAGGCGGATGGTTTACCGCTCTTTGAATTAACAGTGTAGCTTCATGGGCAGATGTTGGCATGTGCACAAGTCACACTGCAGAGGAGGAAATAGAAAAATTCAGAAAAAGGTAAAGCGAAAGGAAAAGGTCATGGTCGTCTAGAGAGAGAGAGAGAGGAGAGAGAGAGAGAGAGAGAGAGAGAGAGAGAGAGAGAAGAGGAGAGAGAAGAAGGAGAGGAGAGAGAAGAGAGAGAGAGAGAGAGAGAGAGGGTCATCAGTAGTAAAATTAATCAATGAAGATAATAATTGGACGTAATATGCAAAATAACCTGTTTCACAAATATTTTATAATGATGTTGAAACTTACAGACATTAACTAATTTCCTATCAACAACAAACAACCAATAAAACTGATCTCAACCCTCTGTGCACCACGGTGAACGTTTATCTCCTTCATACCACCGGTCTAGAAGCACTAGTTAGTATTTCTGTTGAACTGGCAGTACTATACTTTGTCAATGCATCCGTAATGTAAAACTCGTAGGGTTGGAGATTTGTTGTCACAAAGAGTCAAATTAACGAGGAAGGTACTGTGTGTATCAGAGCCAGTAAGGTTCACCCTGTGTTGGGTAATTCATATTGGAAAGGTTTAGAGTGAAAATTTACCCAGGTGATGAACAGAGGATCAAACGACGCAATCATTTAGGAAAATTCCGTTAGTTACGGATGAATGTCGTCGAATTCGTGTGGTGTTATAATTTCTATTATTATGACGATTAAGGCAGTTCTATATTTTTAAAGAACACAAAAACTTAATTCTATATGCAAAAAAAAAAAAAAGAGGGAAAGATACAAAAAATAAATTTAATTAATGTTATTACTGGAAAATAAATATCACGATTAGTTCACTTTTAGTTGTTGTTGTTGTTTTTTTTTTAAAATTAAATCCTTGTTTGCAACAACAAAATTATCATCGTTTCACGTTCTACACGTGAATTTAAAATTCGTTGATTAAAAAATAAAACAAACCCGAAACTCTTAGTAAACGTTTCTTGAAAACGGCGAAGGAGCTGTCACATCCTAGCAAAAGCTATGGCTGACACCGATTTCCAGGGGCAGATAATCTCTTAGTAGTCTGTCAGGATCTGTGACGACAGGCGTGTGTTACGTCACGTCCGCTTTCCTGACGTCGCCCTTTTACATAGCAACTCTAGCAATGTTCTCCATGCGGGCTCGTTGACTTAAAAGATGTTATACAAGAATTACTTAAATTGAGGGTACGTCGGAATAAATACCATAATGCAATATTAAAACCGGAAATGAGAAGTGGATGTAAAAAGCTATTGGGGGGGTGGAATTTAATGGCTGCTTATTTCAAGCAAACAACCCGCAGATGATAGAGTTAACGCCATAAAAGTGACCGCTTAGAAGGGAGGGGTATTAATTTGGGAGCGGTTCCGGTCAAGGGTAATCTTCGCGAACATTCGACTGGAACAATAAAAGGCCATTACCATCGGTGCAACAAACCGCGCGTTTCGCAGCGCTGAGCTCTTTAGAGGGTTTGGCGGTAGGCTAGAAAATCTACAACAATTGATGAACCGGAGTGAGTCCGACCGCTCGACTGTCCGGAGAGCACCGAGAGCCGCTGCCCGCCATCTTCTATTCTTCGACTGAGAAATGTCACCGAAGATGGCGGGCGGCTGGGGGGGAGGGGGACACGTGATCGCTTTCCCTCAGTCGTCGTAAGCGTCCGGCGCGGAAAGGTAAAAAGAACAAAAAAAAAAATGTGTCGGGGTTACCGAAGGGAAACACCCCGAAAGGGCCAACGGAAGGAACCCCCTTCTCTCTCGCCCCCCCCAAGCGTGCCTCTGTTCCGCGGTATTCCGATCGCATCTGTCTCGCGGCCTCGACGAGTGCGCGTCACCTGCACTTAGCGAGTCTCGTCCCGACGAGATGTCATGTCGCATCGCGGCGGCGGCGCTTCACGAGCGCGTGCGCCAGGAAGGCAGCGCCGCGACAACCGCTGCGCGAAAATGGAGGAAACGAGCCGTGCGCAACGGTAGCGGAATCGGGATTTGTCGCCCTTCGCCTACCGCCTGTCACCGAGTCCTCCTCACCCCCCCCCACATCTCGCCTCATCCTCGGCTCGCGACAGCATTTCGCGGAGCGCATCGCGGAGAGGTTTCCGTTCGACATCCTTCCCTTCAACTGCGCCATTCTCGCACTGCATCCGGGACTTGTTTGGCGCTCACGGACTCTCTGCGGCGACCGGGCTGCATCTTCTGTCATCCCCCGCCACCCACCCCTTCCACCCGCCCCTTTAACGAACCACTCCACTCGCACGCGTTAAATGGCTTCTTTTTTGGGGGGGGTGGGTTTCTCCTCCTTCCCGCTGATACGAAGAGGAGACAATAACAATGAAAATCGTCACTACACGGTTTTATAAAAGGATGAGGAAATGCGGTCTCTTCGTCACCATCCATCCATTCGCTTTCGATCGCATCGTCAACAGGACAGAAGAGAGGCTCAGTAATGTTTAACCTTCACCCGGGTTATCAGATTGGCCCTGACCCTAACCTCACGCGGCTCTCCGTTTGAAGGCGGTCTGTGAAAACGTAAAAAACATTTCCCCAAAATAAGTACAGGAAAAACTGGGATCTACGCAAACCTGCGCACAGACGGCTGACTTCTACAGAGACAGAGGTATTTTTCTGTTGTACCCAAGAAAAAAAGGAAAGGAAAGAGGTAAAACAACAGATGAAAAGCCACGAGAAACAAAGGTTTTAGAACCCAAATCAGTATTGAAGTCCTGAAAATATCATTGGCACAAAACAATGTAACTAAAACATTTAAAATTGAGCGAAATTCTGGTGGGGGGACAACGTTATGGCACTTTCCGTTTACGTTGGTCAGTAACTAGTTTCCTTTATATTTTGTTCTAACCAAGTTTACTAAACCACAGGCCTTTTCGAGTTACCAGTATTTAGATGTGTGTGATGAAAATATGAAGTGATTATCAGAAACAGGGGATATTTAGAAGCACTCGATGGGACTCAGATTCACCGCCACTCGACGACACTTCCCAAGTCAGTTTTTCTTCTTCTTTTGCTTCATTTTACCGTTTCTTTTTCCCTTGATGAAGTAGATAAAAAAAATTTTAAAAAATGGTGGGGGGGTTTCGTGGTCGGCTTCGTTGTTGATGACGGGTGGATTATCGCGGCGCGCGGTCTCAAAACGAGGCTGTCGGGATCTCGCTTCGTCGCGAAGCGAAGTCTCGCGAGAAATCCTTTCATGGCCGGCGCTATCAGCGACACCGCAGAGCGCTGACAATGAGAACAGCGCGGTCTGGACCGAAAAGCTTCCTCATCCGGGGAAATACAAACCCAAAATATATACGGCGGGATTACTAATCAATACGGCATTTATGCGCCGGTAAGAGGCAATTACACCATATGCCGAACGAAACACGAAGTGTTCAGGAGAAACTTAATTTCAGAAGCAAAAATAAACCCGAGTTTGATGTCATTAAATTAAAAGAAACACAAGTAGGATGAATTTATTTTTGTCAATTCGCGAGAGATGATGGATGTACTCTCTTCCCCCCGCCAGTAGCAAGGCTATGATTCACTCGTTCGGCGCTTTCCGTAAGTCAGTGCGAGACGTTGACGTAGCGTTACGGAGTAGCATCTGATCCGTATGTAAATAGCCGGCCGATCAAAGCGCGTGATATTGGAAGAAGAAGTTGGGGGGGGGCAAAGATGACTGGAAACCAAGACGCTGGCTGGCGAGCGAGCGATTGTTTGTCGGGAGAAAATTGCCCTCGCATAAGCTTAATTGGCTTTGACTTCAAGGTTCGACGAAGACAAAAACTCTTGTCCGGCAAGAACCCTGCTGCCATCGTTCTGCGAGTCTCGCGACCGAGGAGTCGGTGTCCGGCTCTCGGAGGTTCCGTAGCTTTGCCGGAGCGGAATCGTTGCGCGAACTCGTCAATACTTCCACCGTCCTCGCTCAATTTTCTCCGCTCTGCCATTATCAAGCTGTTTTGCTTCGGTTCGGCGGAGGTTGGGAGAAGGAATAGGCCCCCCCCCCCTACAACCACCAGCACCCGACTTCCGCAGGTCCGCGAGTTCTCGTGTCGAAACGACGCAGAAAGGGGGAAAAGGGGAATGTTTTACGTTCAATTAGATCGTAGACTCGGCGAGTCGGGCTCGTTAATGAATGGTAAACAAGGTGATTCGCCGCGATCGGTTTCGTCGCCGCATTCCGCCCCGTCGGTTCCGTTCCCAGTGGACGAGTTCTCATGAATGCCAACCAGGTAGAGATGGTCTCTCTTGTATTGATGGCTTATTACGTGGGCCATCTGAAAAGCCGTCAGGCCGACACAAAAACGGGATGGGAGTTGACTTGCAGGCACAGTCTGCGAGATGGAATTTCCATGGCTGTGTCGGATCCTGATTGGGGGATCGTATGAAAATTACACCCGCGTTAACTACAGCTTTGACGGTCTCGCGAACGTTATTCTCGCCTCTTAAACCCTTCTACAAGATGCTGCATTCGTGAATAAGAACCATTGTTTTCGTAAGGGGCGTGTGTCCCCGGTATTGCTCCCTTTAGTTAAGAAAACCAACGAGAGCCGTTTTTGTTAGGTCTGTTGTGGTACTGGTTTAAATTCTTCCTTTCTTAAGACTAGGATTCGCTTTACCTTTGTCTGCAGCATAGAAAAGAGCTCGGATGGATGTATCTATCTGACTCCCCCTGTATATATATTGCTCGATGATACATCAAATTGGAAATATTGAAATGCATATAAACGAAGAACTAACCATCAAAAATAAATATTCTACTACAAGAGCCGACAGTCAGTTTAACGAGCCAATTTAAAATTTAGTGGCTATTTAGAATCCATGAATAGCAATGCAGAATTACTATAACAAAATTATTGCGGCAAGAACCTATTGGAAAAAGAAGAAGAGATCAGTTCAATGTAAGGAAATTATAATATATATTGTTTTTTTTTTTTTTTTGGTCCAGTAAACGTTATAAAACAGACCCATCTATAATTCAATGAGGCCCTCTCTGTTGGTTTTAACCACTGGACAGCCGTGAATTACGCTGTCTTGTCAAAAGGCGTGACCGCCGACTTAAAGCCACAGACAGTTGCTTGGTTTAGTATTTAGGTAGAGCCTAGAAATATCTTTTTTTTTCTTTTATAAAAGAAATACTAATAAATAAGAATATCGTAGAACTTCCATTACCTTTTTTTTTTTTAAATTTCTTTAAACAGATTCGCAATTAATAGTAATGAATCACATTTGAATATTCCCTTTGATGTTATCGAATTTTAATTCCGGATTATATGAATGGCTTTTAACGCATAAATTTATTTTAGAAAACGTGGTTTTTTTTTTTTTATATAAAAAGAAAAGTAACCGTATTGAAAATACAATTTATCTACAAGTATAAGAAGTACTACTACTAACAGTACAACAAGATTTTTAGTTAGTGCTCTGAAGGTTCTTGTTGCAGCTCGGATTGACGTTAGAATTTACAGTCTCTACGCAGAATCGGTTAAAGTGGCAATAATACGCAAACAGTATCGATAGTAAGAAATTTGGGAACTTATTTAGGTACTTCAGAATTTTTAAGAAATTAAAGCGTTCGTTTCCTTTATAAAAAAAAAAAGCGAGACGATAACAATTATCGTTCGTGTTTGAGATACAAATCGACCGATTACCTTAGCCAGGCTTACATACGATCTGATGGCCCCGATTGTAGAATTCACTGGTGCGAAGATACCAAAGTGATGATTGGTTGTTTTTTTTTTGCATTCATTATTATTAAATAAAGAAAGAAGGAATAAAAAAACACGAAAATTATTTGAATTATTCTAAAGTTTAAACACAAAAGATGCTATATGATTATCTTAGGTTAAAAAGGAAAATCTTGTTTACTTAATCTTCTAATTTATAATTTTAAGAAGCATATTCATATAAAATATGCTTACTGCTGCCACCCCACCCAAAAAAATATTTAGTCTTTTAAGTGTCTATAGAAACAATCTAATTCATTTACATTTATTTGTTTTGTTTTACGGATATTTGTCGACAATAGCAAACTGCGTACTTATAATATTTTTCGTAGACACCGTCTCCTTTTGTTTGGCTTTCCCAAGTATTAGATGAAAGTTTTTAGGTTTACCATTCTGAAGCCGGCGAGGAACGAACTGAGGAAGAGAGAGAGAGAGAGAGAGAGAGAGAGAGAGAGAGAGAGAGAGAGAGAGAGAGAGAGAGAGAGAGAGAGAGAGAGAGAGAGATGAAGAGAGAGATGAGAGAGAGGATGAAGAGAGAGAGAGAGAGAGAGAGAGAGAGAGAGAGAGAGAGAGATAAGAGCGCTAGCTGAGTTGGAATGTGGAGAGGGAGATCGATCTGCCGAGAGCTAGCAGCTCTATTCTGGTTTCTCTTTCTCTTTCTCGATCTTGCTCTCTCGATGCCCCTAGAGCTGATCGATCTCGAGAGAGCCTCTCTCTCTGAGCTCTCTTATTGTCTTTCTCGATCTAGAGCGCTCTGACCTCGATCTCTGAGACTCTCTCGCTCTCTTTTGTTGCTGGATTTCTCTTTCTCTCTCTCTGCTCATTGCTTTCCTCTCTCTTCTGGTTTTACCATGTTTTTGTACCTGTTAATTCCTGGCGGCTGCGGGCACGGTTACAAGCTACAAGGCAGAGAAAATCGAACAAACTCCCTGATTTCCTGTTATCAGATTTATATCCCCACTCTCCGTTTGCTGACATTTATCCTTACTACCACAACAGTCTCCCTAACCCTCATGGAACCTGTTCCTTATTATTTTATTTATTCACTTAATCTTTATTTTATTTTCTTCCCTGCACATTTGCTTTAAAAAACAAAAAAATTCCAATTAGACCGCGATCTTAACTATCCCCTAATTAACCCCTAATTCCCCGTCTGCACAGCTCATATTCAAACCATTTTTTTTAAAAAATATTACTGCATGCAATATATTTCAGATAATTGTTCGTTGTTGTTTTTTTTTACATGTGTAAATCAAAGTATTTTCAAAAGAAATAATAATACTAATGATAGAAAATTCTATTAATAAAACGAACAAATGAATTTAATATGCAAAAGAGAAACTTTGGTAAACTCCAGCAGCCCGGCGCCGCTGACTGTTTAATATATTTAATAACTTAGTTTATTTCCAACAGAGGGGCAGGACGCCATCACAGTTTCGAAACCGAGAAGGAAAACTAGTTTTCAAAGCAGTTTTAACTATTGTTATCAACAAGAACTACCGTCAGTAATCTATTCCATCTTCTTTTTCTTTCTTTTATTTTACAATCTATCTATGACATTTTAGTCCGTTATAGTTGCGACCGCACCCCTTCAGCCTAAAGAATTTTTCTTTCCTTTCGCTCTCTCTCTCTCTCCCCATCTCTCTCTCGCTCTCTCTCTCATCTCTCCTCTCTCTCTCTCTCTCTCGGCATCGCTCTCATCCTCCTCTCTCTCTCTCTCATCTCTCCTTCTCTCACACTCTAAGGCTCCATATCTCTCTCTCTCTCTCCGCTCATCTCTCTCTCTCGCGAGCCCTTAATTATTCGGGACCCTGTGTGAGATCTATCCCCAAACCCAAGTAAACGTATTAATTTTCCTTCTTCAAGCGGCTTCTAAACGCTTAAAAGTTGGGGAAAATACGTAATAAATCGACCAAGTTCACGTGATGTCTTAATATCCTTCCCTACACTAAATATATATAGTAGTTTATTTATCCAGCAAGGTGAAACCTCACAGGTCGTCTAGTGCGGTCACTTTGATCGCGCGGTGACTTGCCACTGACCTTCTCAGTGATCCGGGTCGTGGCGCAGACGCTGAAGCCATACTGATACAGGCAGTAAGAGACTGGGTAGTAGAGCAGTTGGGATGACTTGATAGACCAGTTAACTATATATTTATTTTGAGTTTAAAAATGGACTTCACGACAATGGATAATGTAGTCGAGAAATAGAGGAAAGGAGAACTCATATAACGGCGATTAAGCTTTTCTCCGCCGGTTTATGACATGGTCAGAATAGACTGATGATGAAGAGTTTATGGATGAGACATCTCTACTACTGGGCGCTGTCGCCAGTGACTACTATGTACTGATTTCCCAAAATTCTTCCTGTAGATTTTCTTTGCACTACTACTCGTTTAGACTTCGAAGTGTGATGACTTATAATGAAACGAACGCCAAACGATGACTATCCGTGGCGGTATTAGAAGGTCTTCACTAACACGGATTAGGCAAATCGGGTTGGCCTTCTTCCGTTGACTATATACAGCACCAAGGGTCAATAAGGATCCATGAACAACTTTCTAAGTGTTCATCAAAGCGATCTGACAAAAGGCAGGTTTTTAAATGAATAATTGATTAACAATAGATGGATTTCTTCTTGCAAAAGAAAAAGAGGAAGAAATAATCAGTGCAAGGATTTGATGTTTTGTTATTCTTTAAATAAAAAAGCATCTTCCACTTCCTCCAACACCTGACACCTTTACCTATCCCTAACCACTCCCCACCTGCAGCCTTTGTCTGCAATTATCTCTGATTAATTAAACATTTTACACGGAGTAAATAGCCGTGTGATCTCTCTAGCCAGTGGTTATCGAAATTTAGCAACAACAGAGAAACTTCAATACCTCCAGAAATATGTCGATCCGTAGATCTGATTCTACTGGATGTTTAAAGGCACCGTGCTCGGCTTCTGCTTTAAACCATCACAGAGGGCTGCCATACGTAAGGAGGCCTCAGCAGAGAGTGAACGAATAAGAGCATCACAGTGCATTGGAAATCAGAGGTTAACCCTTCTTCTTCTTTTTGCGAACGACGACTTCAACTTTTGTCGCGCTCACCATCAAGTTTCCTTTCTGTCCAGCTCCGACTCCATCAGCAGCAGCAGCAGCAGCCACGCTGCCGTACCCGCTCCGGTTAAGGGTCCTTCACACAGACGGACGCCATCTAACCACGTGCTGGCGAGAATCTGGAGAGCGAACGAGACCATCTAGATTTGCATCTGGTAATTGATTTCCAATGCAGCCCAACGCTGCAGCGTGACTCTTCACTCCATCGATCCTCCGAGTATTTTCCCTTAGTTTTCCTACTGATGGCGGAGAGAACGGTGCTTTTCCCGTTGCTAGTTAAAAAAGTTGGAATGGCTCGTACGGAAAAACACACACCCCACACACACACACAGAGTTTGTTTTAATCTTCGAATCTATTTAGATCTACCTGTCATTAAATAATACAGCATTTATTTAGTGGAAGCATATGCCCGAGGTGTGCCATTCCTGTAACACTATCACACTGCCTTATGGCGCCAGAACGTATCTTCCGCTTATTAATATTCCGTATAAATTATGCTTGAAAATATTTTTAATTTTTTTTTTTTCCAATATTATGACGCGTTCCCTACCTTCTATTTGTCTAATAGCCAATCTATTAGCATCATTAGAGCCCCCCCCCACCTCTGACTATTCACTAAAATCGATAGGATGTTCTGAGTGATGCTTAAGGTGAGACTTTTTTGGAAAGACCCCAACCGCTTGCTGCAGGACGCATGGCGTTCTCAGTGATGCGCATGTCTGCTAAGCACGGAATATTCTGGGGCGGAGCTACTTTACCTTCTCTCGTCAATTGTCCGTCGCATGGGACGTTAAGCCGCCTTTCCCCTGTCATTCTAGGCACGATTATGAAATCTAGCTGCAAAAAATCGAAAAATGAAAGTGGCAAAAATATTTCTGTTATTAGTGTAAGTAATACACGATACTTAGCCATTACATATTTTTTTTTTTTAGAACACGTGGCGAATGAGGTAAATTAACAGGAGGTAATTAGTGAATCCGCTTGTGACATAAAGAAAGAAGAGAGATGATAATCAGCTGCAATAAACCATTAAGTGTCTGCGAGCGGGGGTTAGAGAGTATTTCCCTGGTATCTAGGAGTCGTCCTTGGAGTAGGTGCCCCGATATACCGACAACAGTACAGCAGTACAAGTTTTAAAAAATATGAAAAGAGAATGTAATGATGGTATTTCCAACAGGTAACACAATTCCATGCTGCTAATTAAATAAGCTACACAAAAGTTTTTTAAAAAATGGTAGAGCCTTTCTAAATGAAATGCTGTATTTTCAGGCAAATTTGATAAGTAATTTAGAGAAACATATGTACTAAATTGTTGAGTCATTTTGTTAACAAAAAACGAAAACAAAAGTCATTCATCAACAACATAGGTGTGCTCTGTTAGCAAAACGTCCCATGTGTGAGAGAGAGAGAAAGAAGAGAGAGAGAGAGAGAGAGAGAAGATGAATATTGTGTCATGTGAGAGAGAGAGAAAATGAATATTGTGTCATGTGAGAGAGAGAGGAGAGAGAGAGAGAGAGAGAGAGAGAGAGGAGATTCATGATGTATTCATGTTAGAGATAGTAGCTAGAGAGAGATGAATATTTCGTCATGATGAGAGAGAGAGAAGAGAAGAGAAGATGCATAGTTGTCATGTGAGAGATAGATAGAGAGAGAAGATGAATATTGCGTCATTTTGAGAGAGAGAGAGAGAGAGAAGAGAGAGAGAGAGAGAGAGAGAGAGAGAGAGAGATTGTTCATGTTTATGAAAAAGTAGAAAAACATGTGCACGGATGTGCATGAGAAAGAAAAGCAAGGTGAAGAAGAGAGAGAACAATTGTGCCGGTGTTGTGTATGAGAGCCTGTGCGCGTGCGTGCGTATGAGAAAGAGATTTTATCCGGTAGTTAAAAGAAAGAGAGGCTATTATCAAAACATTTTTGTCCAGTAATTCGAAAAATATAAATAACAAAGAGAAAAGTAGCTGATAACCGACAACTACGAAGACTAAAACATGACCTATTCTATTAATTTAATTGGCATATAATGCAATAGGTTGTGTAACTGTGAGTTCTATCAGACAACTAATTGTAAGCCAGTACGGTATTATCTACATCCCACGTTTAGAGATGATCCTATTAAATAATATTAATTCAAACGTGTTCATATCAGCAACTTAAACAGTAAACTCCATTCATTGTTTGGCGATAGTCAGAAATAACATTTGACAGTAACATTGCTAGCATTAATAATAAATAATAATAATAATAATATAATAATAATAATAATAAGAAGAATAATAATAATAATAATAATAATAATGTTCAGAAACAAGAAAGAACACAAACCATATTAAAAAACACATTCGGTTTGTTTTCATATCACGATGATTCCCTGTTTAAGATATATAATTAATACAGGTCTGAAATAAGCATAATTTAAATAGAAAGTAGCGGGAGTCGACATCTCGTTAAGTGAGATAGGTAAATAGAAGTTCACCGTTGAATTACATATATTTAATTTTCAAAGGTCCCTGACCGAAGGCAATTTTGAAAAGTACACATGTGGAAGAAACTTTCATCGGCCGGGTCTGTCAACAACTCCGTTAGTGTTAATAACTGTATTTGAAAGGAAGACAGAGAAAAGAAGAGTATACAGAAAAGGGAGAGAAAAGGGGGCAGTTTTACAGTCGATTTTCTATCGTTAAAAGAAAACGAAAGCGACCCGAGGGGCCCGTCTACTTCACGTGGGGCGGAGCCCAGCGGCCATCGCTGGAGTTTCGTCACTGTTTCTAAATCTATTTGTTATCGCAAACGGTCATCACCGAACCTGCTCGGAGATCGATACCGCTGTTTGCTTATTGGCAGAGAAGGAATCGATCAAATCATACCGCACATACATCCTTACTGCCCCTTAAGTGAACCCTAATTCACCTATTGCTCCTGGCCGGCCAGGTCTTTCTCAGATCGTCGTCGTCCGAGGGCCCACCCAGCCCAGCCCCGATCTATCGATCCCTAATATCCCTCTTCCTTTTAAATCTTTGCTTCTTTTTTTTTTTCTTCCTTTCACCTGTTTTTCATTGTCTCCTTTTGTAGTCAGACACGTGGACTGCCCCCACCCTCTCTCTCGCCAGGCGCGTGCGCCGCGATATACCAGCGCGAGGCTACCGGCCAACTGTCCCCTCCCTCCCTCACTCGGGCCCCGACCGCGACGAAACTCTGTTTTATTCCTATGCTTAAAGATCCACGCTTCAGATTATCGATATTTTTGTTGTTGTTGTTGTTTTTTTGTTTTCCGCTGTTTACTAATTCGATCGAATCTGAAAGAAGAAGCTGAGCGTTTCTTCTCTCGTCTTCCTCCTCTCCTAACCTCTGGGCGCGTATTTGTCCAGCAGCTCAAGGACCGAGACTAGCAGCATCTCTCCATAAAAAGAGGGGAAGGAAAAAATTGAAAACAATTTAATGCCGGACCTAATGGTGACAGATGTCCTTTTGACAAGGATTAGAATTGATAAAACGTTGACCCATTTAATTATTATTATTATGATTATTATATTATTAGTATTATGTATTATTATTATTTATTATTATTATATTATTATTATTATTATTATTATTATTATTATTATTATTATTATTATTATTATTATTACAAATATATATACAGTGAAAACAAAGAGCGTTAATGATCTGTTAAATACCCTTCAGGACCTCACTTTATTATTTTTTTTTAAATGTCTTTGATGTTTCTACACGTTAAAAAAGGGTTTTTTTTTTTCTTTTCCACACATTTATTCTTAGAAAACACTAATTAGAGCTGGGTTAATCATCCAGTCCATACTAAAAACCTCAGAGTTTATCGTTATTGGGTATTTACTATTTATAATAATAATATGATAATGTTATACTTGGAGGAATAACGACTTGAACCCAACCGAATCATAGGAATATCTGTTTTGAGAGAGAGAGAGAGAGAGAGAGAGA
>JACATO010001943.1:0-29575 GCA_018389105.1 Nautilus pompilius
GTATGAATAGTCCATAATTTGTACTGAAGTGAGTGATATGAATGAGAAACAAGTAAATGAATACTTATGAGAATAAGTGTACATAGACATGTTTCAGACAGCTGAACATATTTTAGTGTTGAAACGAGGAAACAATTCATTGGAGGTTGAAGACTGTTGGTCGTTACAAATCACTTGGTCACTTGCTTTATATACACCAAACCACCACTCACTCAGCTGTTGCAGTGACGCTCGCTCACACACGCACTCCACTTTCTTTTGTAGGTGTGAATCATCAAAATTATGACATCGTAAAAGCACTGTCTAAGTTCACCGGACAAGCCCCTCATGAAGAAACAGAAAAAACCGCTGAATATCAGAAACTGAACTGGAGAAACCATGATTGCTTAAGTGTGGTAATGGGTCCCCTACACAGATTGATCACATGCCCAACCTAGATGATTCAACAATAGGTACAATCAAGAGCAATGCTACAAAGATAAAGGATTCTGTTTACAAATCAGCATCATCATCAACAAAAATAACATCAGAGGCGAGGAATCCATCTGTGGAGAACATGTTGGCCATATGGGTAGAGGAACAAAACCAGAAGAAGACAGTCTTAAGTTCTACAATTGTCTACGCAAAAGTTCTCAAGCCTGCAACAAGCTACAAGGAGGAACCTCAGCTGAGACATTCTTGGCAAGCAAAGGTTGGTTCGATAATGTCTGAAAATGGCAAAACCTACACAACATAAAATCTACAGGTAAATCTGCCAGTGAGGACTATGCATCTGCTAAGCAGTTTTCCTGATGAATTCAAATCTATTGTGGAAGGAGGGGGGCACTTGCCATAGCAAGTGATTAATGGTGGCGAAACAGGTTTATTATGGAAAAGGATGCCAAAGAGAACATACACATCAAAAGAAAAAAACAGCCCCTGGTTTTAAATTCCCTAAAGATAGGTTAACAATCTTACTGCGTACCATTCCCAGAAATCCTGGGCCTTGAAAGGCAAGAAGACCCTACCAGTTCATCGGTAGGAGAACAAAAAGGCATCACAGAGGACTGATTCCTGAACTGTTTCTGTGTGTTGAGGTAAGCAATACTTTCAGGAGAAAAACTCAGCATTTAAGGCACTACTTATCCTCAACAATATACCGGGGCACTCTGCGCACCTCACTGATCTACACCCTAACGTAAAAGTGATTTTTTTGCCACCCAACATCACAACTCTAATCCAGTCCATGAATCAGGGAGTTATAGCCAGTTTCAAGATGTGGTATATGAAGAAGACAACATTGTAACTCCTAAATGCTACTGATGGACCTGAAAAGCCATCAGGTCACAACTTCTGGTGACAATGCAATATTCTCCATGCAATGAATAGCATCAAGAGAGTGCGTGGAGTGGAATCATGAACACGAAATAGTGAATGGGAATGCTTATGGAAGGAATGTGGTATGCAGTTTTATGGGTTTTGAAAGTCTCTCTTCAATTGTTGTGCAAGTTGTTCAACTTGGAAAATCTGTTGACTTTGAAGACTCGAACGATGATGATGTGATATATCTGACTGATTCTCATCAAGAGGATTTGCTGGACATGACAAAACAAGAAAATTAAGCAATCAACTTTAATGCAATTTTTGAAGACTATTCTAGCACAGAGCATCTCCACCAGACCTGTGGAACTTACTGATGACCTTGACAGCACTCCATCTTCACCTCAGAATTGACCAGTGTGTTCTTTTAGTCAAAGGATTGTTTTCTCATGTTCATTACTTTACTAATCTGTTTAGCTAAATGTGTATTTCCAGCTAAATGATTTTGTTTTAAGCTATCTTTTACTAAATAAATGATGGGTAAATGTTATCTTTGTTACGGATTGATGTTATTTTTTCGATAATGTCACCTGGTGGATAACAATAGTCTTGTGTGTAAATCTATTTCTTTTAAACTTGTATTAATAAGCAAAGGTTACAAACAATTAAATATGGTTGTCAATAAGCCTGGCTAGAATTGCTGCTGCTGCTGCTGGGTGCTACATAATTATACTTGCAACTGTTAAGACAGGACAAGAGAATTATGTCAAAGTTTAAAGTTGCTCTTTATTGCAGGATTGTCTCTTTGAGAAAACTATTGAGGGCGGCTCTTACCGTCACACATTAAAAAAAATGCATACATAAATTAGTCCCAGCATTTTCCCTCATAAATCCCTTTACATGTCAGTTTGCTCCTTATTTTCTTTCGAAAGAGTAATAACTTGTTTTTGTCATCCACTGCATTCTCAGCCTTTTTGATGATGTCCTGCAGCTTGTTCCGAAACTCTGGCTCCATTTCTCTGTTCTCCTCCTCCAGCCCGCATCTATGCAATTCCAGATTATCTTTCTAAAAAGCCAGTCGTACAACACACGTGTCTTTTGAGCCTGCAGTTTACGAGAAAAATAACAAAAAGAGCCACTCTTTGGAATGGAAAATACTTCCTATCAATGAAACATTGAAAGCCAGAGATACTTCACCTCTTGAAAGTCCTCCCTTCATCCTCCCAAAAAGTAACAACTCTGAATAAACATCTTAGAGAACTAAATAGGAAACGGGTCTTCGTAGAATCTTGTTTATTATGGAATTTTAATTACAAATGATAAAATAATTGTTTATTTATCTCACTCCTTCAGTGTTGACCTTTGTGTCTGCCATATGTAAAAAGAAATATCAAATTATTTCATCCTCAACAAATGCTACATCACATATAGGGTTTTTTTAAAAGAATACTTCCATCAATGAATGTAAACATCTGCCCCTTTAGGAAAAGTCACCATGAACATAGCGACATCTCACTCATTTATCACCTCAACGTTTACTGCACCTATTCAGGTTTTCAGTTACTGTATAATGTCAATAGTAAAGAAAGAAAAAAATTTAGTTAAATTCTAAAGATAATAAACCTGTGATTTTTTATTTAATTTTGAAAAACTTTTAATGTTTGTATTGATAAACCCATTCAGGGGCAAACTGTGATATAGAGGGAGGCTATCTGGATGAGGATAACGGAGCAGTCTTGGTGGAGTTATTCTGCTGATACATTTCCAGGGTTTGGCAATGTTAGGGTCTGTAAAGACAAAAGGGGAAGGCTGGGCTCGGCTGGTCATACTGTCAGAGATCGGGAAGCCTGAAACATCGCTGGAAGACCGTAATGATCTGACAAATAACAAAAGATCCTGAAGGAACTGACAATGCTAATGAAAGAACTGGCACACAACTTGGAGGGAAAACCCCCGAAAGCTTCAGGTTTTTACTGATTCTTTAATGTCTAGTTCTTCGTTCTTTTCTATTCAAAAGCGATCAAATGATCCAGGGCTTAAGTTACCGTTGGCTTCCTAACGGAAGACGTACACTCATCGCTGAGGTCCTCCAGCTGTTTTGTCAGCCACTTCTTTGGCCATTGCTAGCGTAATCGAAATGATTCAGCACCGACTGGTTGAGATGATGGTTCTCGGTCCTCAGACTTCCATCTGACTGCTCGCCACCCGAAATGCACATGTCAACGTCTGCTAAGACTATCAGCTAATCTTAGCTATATGTGTACACATGACTGTGGAATCGCCAATAAAAGACCTTGTATTCAATATGTAATCGTTCTGTTAGTGCGAAAAGAATTTCATCAAGAACATTTTGTTTGAAAATTGGCTGAATGCCCAAAGACCCTTTTATCTAGGACAATTGTTCGCTAATCATTATGGGTAACACTGATCTTCGATTAATGTAACAAAAATAAAATTTCTCTCTCCCATAAATGTTTCCAAAAACCAGACAACACGAAATATGTTACATAAGAGTCAAAAGTAGATTTCCCACAAAATGATCAGTTCGATACCGTATTTTCAAATATCGATGACATTGGCGAGGTCTCATAAGTATGACTGAAACGTGACGATCTAATTTGAAGTTCACGGAGGCACAGGGAAATCTGCGCACCTGCCAGGGTCAATTAGGCTCCGTGATCGCAGTATTACTTCAAATGAGCATCCGTAAGGACGCTGATGTAATGAGCCAACTCGTCATCCTTCTCCGGGGAATGTTCTAAGCTACTATGGTAACTGCATCACAGAGACAGCAACAGGGACCTTCTCCGTAACTACCGCAGGGTAAAGGAGGAAAGGGAGCGTTAAGGGGCCATATGTCGATAAAATTTAAGATATTTATGAAAAGGGGGCTGACTTGGAAACTGAAATATTGTCTAACATTCCACTGAAAACCTGAATTGTGTACTGCACCCTTGTTATAGGCACGTGCTGATAAACCCCAGCCCCTTCTTCCATTGTCTCCTCGAGGGGTGATGACCACGTTATGACGTCATCGTGACGATAACAACAAGAGAAATCTAAAGAGAACAACAGGGAAGACGACGAAAAACCAGTTATTATCTCACTTTATTGTTTCTTCCCATTTTCCAGGCCGTTGTGGAGTCAGGGTAATTAAGGGGCGATCAAGGGGACATTTATCACACTGAACGAGGCGGACTCCTGTAGCAGTTCACCAATAAAATATCAGGGATAACGACAGGGATAACCCGAGAACCTAGATCGATGTTGGTAACAACAGTCATCCCAAAGGCCACCTGTTGGTCCTGTCCACCTCCGTACCATCCATCCACACCCAACGTCCACCCTTCTGACGACAGCCGACCCAAGACTCACCTGAAAACAATAAAATGTCTAAGATGAATAAATGAGACAGGTGTGACAACTTTTCAAATTTATAACAGAGAACAACAAACATCCACAAGATATATCTGGACCAGACCAATGTCCGTTCTTGGTACAAAAGGACTTGTTGGTTCCTGACACGTAGTTATGTCCCTTGTCACAGGTGTAGGTGGCCTCACTTCTCCACGTGGTTCCGTTCACAGCCGTCATTTTACTATAAAGCACGTGTTCTGACAGTCGGCCGCAATCTATTACTGTAGAGCGAAGTTGAAAAGTTCGTTCAGCAATAAATCAATCAGATAAGGGTTTAAATATCTTGATAAATCAGAATGTCAAACCAGTATAATATATTGTAGTAATAACTATTCTCAGTGGTATTTATACTAAAATATGCACATTATATTTTCTCTTTTCAAAGATTCATTCTATTTCATCTGCAGCTCAACGAAATAGAAATTACAAAGTATCCGAGTTGTTAACTGATCGACTTACAAAAGACAAATCATTTTCTCTGTACATTTCTTCTGCTTCTGCGATGACAGCAGAACCATTGATCATCTCCCTTTTATAAAATGTTTATTTAAAGTCTAATGAAGCTTACCTGTAGATTCACAATAATCGTATTTCTAGTACAAATCCATTTAATTCCATTCACCTTCTCCGCTATCCGTCCATTCAAAGGTTGAGTTAATGATTGGGAAAATAATCGGCCAATACTCGATTCCTCGATTAGCAAATTTGCTGCTAATATTCGACTCAATTTCTCTAATACGATAGACGACCAAAGTCAGGTGCCGCTCTTTGTCAGAAATTATTACAATATTATTAAGGAAAACCTCAGTTGTAAATTGTAAATGCTGATTGATGTTTCAGTTTTTTTAGCTGTTCGGGCTCGAATTTCGCCAGGTCGCTTTTTAAATGACAAATAATAGAATGCATTAAATTTATAATAAGTAGATATTTAACTTTTATATTCTGTTTATTTATAACCAGTTCTGCTGACGTGTTGTTACATTCTACATAGTTCAGTCAACTAATGTTTAAGAATAAAATTAGTAAATTAAAATCAACATATACAAGTTTATTTTCAAACAAATTTTCTTCAGTTTGCTATGAAAATACTAAAATAAATAAATAAGTAATTAACGGTTGTACCATGTCCATAAGTTTACCTGTCAGATAACGATACTAATTAAATAATAATTAAATCAAATAAAATATGCAATGAATTAACAGTTTCAAGTTTTATAGATACGTTGACAGGAAATATCTGGTTTGGTCCGTTTCCTTTTGCCCAGCCAGAAGCTGCCATAGAATATTCAACAAGGTGATAGTTGGTGGATATCTTAGGCTGCCATTTCAGATTCAAAATTAGTCACATTCCCAGCGCCACCTGCAGGCAGATTCTACCTTGACCTTGAGAAAGCGAGCAGTCAAATCTGCCAGGTCAAATCAGCAGAAGAAAACTATGACCAATCTTCATATTCAACATAATAAATTCAAGTTCATGGTGTTTTATTTGCATTATTGCCATGGTAACTGTAAGCTCAGCTGAAACTTATATGGAGCCCACAGATATCTCTCGACAAACTGGTTTATGATTATATCTTAGGAACCTTGCGGGTCATAGATGACTTTTCTCCAGGAAAACATTGTATAGTACAATGCAAGTTTAGTGAGGAGAGGTTTTTGTACAGCTCGCATAATTCTCATCGTTAAAACCTCTGATAAATCTCCCCTCAGTTTGATAGGGGACTTCATCCCTACTACAAGGTTCCATCAGCAAGTGACCAGGTATCTCGTCTATACCCCTCCCTACCAAACAAGATAGACAGAAACTGGAGTTGCAATTTAAAATGAGAATGAAATCCAAAATTTTACCATAGACGATTAGTTCATTTGATCTTTAAACATTTCACACCTGCAGCAAATCAAACACCTGTATGTCTGTGTGTTTTTATTGTTCAGCTGGCTTTTTTATTTACTTAGGGCCATCAGGTAATTAAGATGTCGAGCCTGTATGTCATTACTTGTTCATACCTGTTAAGATGTCAGCACAGGATTTCTATGTGACTGCTGAGGACACCTGGTGGAGTAGTTCACTGTGATGTCACATATGCAGGATTAATACGCAATCATATCCAACGTAAAAAACAGACACCTGATTCAAAACGTTTTGTGAAAATTTGCTTTGAAGAAAATCTCGAGTGAATATTTTATAGCCGAACATGTGGATGCAGTCCATTGATGTACAGGCTCCTTTTGCTTAATGAACGCCCCCTCTTACTCCCTAAATTCGAAGGACTAAGAAAGCAGCCAAGCTCTCCTGTCTTTCATTAAGAATGGTAGACTTACAATACCTACTATAAGCTGGACTCCATGCAGTTCTTCGTGGAGGAGACCATATAACTCAATCCAGCAGAACATTTAAAGCCAAGGTATCTTGGATTGTTCGTCACCTGGGAGAACAAAACAATAGAGTTACCAATTCTCATTTCCTTCTCTAAATCAACCAATATAGTAGACATTGATCACCACCCTAAAGAAGGCCCGTAGCCAGAGCTTAGGACTTGAGGAGGCTCCCTTCATTATTGGAGGGGCTGAACTATTCGCTCACTTTCCAAACAGGAACAGTATATGGAATAGAATGCAAATACATAAATACAAAAATACAATTGACTAAACTAATAAATTAAAAATTTCTAAATTTTATACAGATTTTTCATTGATTTTTAAACATTAAAATGTTTAATATTCCTCTTAGTACATGATATATTCTATTTTGAATGCGATGTTGTGGACAATCCCAAAATATAAAGGATTCACCTGGCTATTAGGCAACAGCCCGGTCATAGCCGTGGCCTAATGATCAGGTAAATTCCTATCCAGTTTCTATAAGATTACTGAAATGATATGTAATAAATTTTCAATCATCACAATCAAAAATTCTTTTTTTCCTTCAATTTACAAGGAATATAGTAATAATAATAAATTATTATAATTCACACGATCAATACGTATACAACATCGACATTCACAATTGCATGTGCAAATGAAAATACAGGTATTCACAAACAGGTGAACAAAAGTCATATTTAGGTGTCATTATATTGAAAACTAATTCAATCTAAGTTTTTAAATAACGACGAATGAGACGCTGTAACATTCTTTGATTTTTTTAAACTCAGGGACAAATAAAAACGTAAATTATTAATTGAATCATTGATACAATACTTACATAGATACACGTAATACAGGTGAAATGCAGATAATTTTATATTGGAAACGAGCAGCTTTCATATGAATAATTTAGGTGATTTGGAGCAGCAGTTGAGCAGTTGTCACCTGATTCATTCCGCCAGTCGTCGATTGGTCGGTCTGAACCTCTGCAACTAGTTTTTAGTACTTATAAATCTGTATTGAAATGATACTCAAATGTAGAAAGTAGTATGTGTTATGAATATGGTATCACAATGCATATATTTTCCAGGTTTCCAATATGGAAAAAATGCAGTTTGACTAAGCTAACTGCAGAGATGGTGGCAGAGTTAGCAACTGAAGAGATTCTGAATGTGGATAAAGAGCCAGATTATTCTGAGACTGATGATGCACACTATGAACCTGAAGTAGATGCTGAACAATGGAGGAAAGATGATTCACCAACTCTGTCAGCTCCAGGTGTTCGGTTTATGCAAGAATCTTGTATTAGTGAGGACAATGGGTTTTCTGAATAGGAACCTGAAGACATCCCAAAGGACAATTAGACTCAGCTGCAATGGCTCATAATGGATCGAAAAACCTCCCAGTCCAGGAAACTCGCCAAGCCACACATAAGGAACTCTCTGGGCCTGCACCAGAAACAACTGTCACCTAAAGATTCTCGGGATCTTTTTTGTCTATAACAACATGATTGAGAAATCTGACATTGTTTAAATCTTGAAGGATGAAGAGCAGCAGCCAGTAAGGAGAAGAATGCAAAGGTATGTCTAGAAATGAGCTTCTGGCTTTTGTGGGCCTTTCTCTTTTGGTAAGATGTGAGAAAAACTGGAACATTTCCACTTGGGAGCTGTTCGGAGACCCAATTTTCAAACCTGGTGTACAGACTCACAATGTCTGTTGCTATATTTGAAGACATTCGGTTTCCTGAGGTTTGACGACAAGAGAATTTCGTCTGAAAATGGACCTCATGGCAACTATCAGATGTGTATAAGATCTTTTTGTTGCTAACTGCTGAAAAGAGGTTTGTTCCCGTCATTGTGTGACAGTAGGTGAACAATTGATGCCAGTAACTGCTGAAAGAGGTTTGTTCCCAGTCATGTGTGACAGTAGGTGAACAATTGATGCCAGTTCACTCAGTATGGCAATGACGGTATGGTCTACACTGGAAACAGTCTGCTGAAGAAGTCCAGAGGAATCCTGGATCAAGCATCGTGCAGTCAATTGGCGAATACAAGCCACAAGATAACAGGTAATTTTTTCACAAGCATGCCCTAACTGAAGCACTACTTGAGAAAGGACTGGCACTTGTGGAGACGCTCTGCCAAAAACAGCCAGACACCTGCTTTGATGAAGGCTTCCAAGTTCCGAGAATTTCATAGTTTCTAATTTTGGTTTCAAGACAACAGCACCATGGTGAGTTATGGGCTCAAGAAAAATAAGGCGTCATTTTGTGCTGAGCCCAATGCACCACGACAAGACAGTAGATGATCAGAGCAAGAAGACAAAGAACAGAAATTATCAAGTACTACTACCATGAGACAAAAGTGGTGTCAACATGATGGACCAGATGGTTTGTACTCATTCCTGTAAGTGACAATCGAGAAGGTGACCTACGGTATTGTGGTACGATGTTGTTGGTGTGGCCAGCCTGAATGCCCACCACTCTCTATACAGATCACAGCAGCACCGAGATTATGGAGAAGGCCCGGCACAAGTGACGCTTATTTCTAAAAGAGCTTGTGACGGAACTTGTCACAACACACATGAGAAGTTTTTGGAAGACAGTCTAAACCTTCCTAAAGCTGTGTTACCTCAATGGAGAAGCGTGGTGTAGCAATGGAAGAACACCAGCCATATGTCCAGAAGCAAGGTCCACCAAAGAAGAGACTTGAATTCTGACTTTTGAAGAAAGACCGCAAAAGCTCCATGAAGTGTGCGAGGAGCACAGCCACAATGTATGAGCCGACTTACTGCAGTGAAGATGACTTAATTTTGTGAAAAAGACCTAACTGGTCAAAAGCAATAAGAGATTAGGAAAAAATACAAACAACTAAATAATATAGAGCATTTGTTATACTGATTACTTTTGTTCATTTTTTAAATTGAACTTTATAATAAATATCTGTTTTATACATTTTAAATGTTTCTCTATGGCCATCTATACAACATTTAACATACTGTTAAATAATGGATCAATGAGTCATCTTTTTTTGTGAAATATACAAAATTACTGGTACAGATCTTCCAGATCCAACCACCGGAACAGTGTAGAGTATTTCAAGACTGCATCCTACACTTAAGCTGGAAGTTGTTAAGTTAACTGAAATAAAAATGGTGATAATATGGCCACACACAGGACATTCGATCTCAACAAGAAATGTGCTTAGAGACTGGTGTAAGGCAAAGAATATGTTACGTGTCTACAAAGTAAACCATGTGTGTCATGGACTCAATACTGTACAGCTGAGACTAAAACTGTAACTCACAAATGATGATTGCTCTCGTTACTTTTCCCTGTCTTTCTTTTGCTGTTGTGTTGATCCTATAACACAGTCGTTCTTCCTTGAATATGGTGGTATAGTTTGGTAGCACATAGACATTAGTTAACAATAAAACATGCTAACAAGAAATCAGTTACCTGGTTTCCACTATTTCATCTTATCAGGATTACACTGTAGTCATTTCTCTGGAATCCAATTTCCAGCTTCTTAGAAACATGCAGCCATCTGAGTTACGATGAAAAAGGGACATTTCAACGTTGATCAAGATGATAAAAGCTGGTTTATGAGGACATTATTAAAAGACACTGACACGGTACCGTTTTCATAAAAACAGCATGTATAAGCACTTGGTGTTATGATTGAATTCGTGCAATTGTAAAAGCTCTTGTTCAGCTCCTGTAGTTGAAAACAAGAAAAAGATTGAGAATAGAATCCCCCAGACTGATAAATGCTTGCAGGAAGATATTCTCTATATATCGGAATCTCTCAATTCCTTTAATATGATTAGGATTATACACATCGGAAAAAATCGAAATCTGCTCCCAAACTACTAACAGAAGGTGAGGTCGACCTGCCTTACGGAAATTTTGAAGCTATTAGGGATGTTGAAATGAAACAAGGGAGGAGTAAGGGGCTGGATATCATTAGGGTGATGCTCATCCATCCGTGCTTCATTGAACATCCCTAGTACAGGTAGACAGACCTAAGAGGGAAGACTGGATCAGTGGTGCAGGACATGGACATGGATAATTGATTTTTGTTGATTGTAAGTGAAGATATTACGTTAACAAAGGCTGTAATCCAGACGCTAGGTTTGGTCCTAATGGTCAGCGGAGAACTCGACCTCACAGAGATCCCGCAGGAAGGATATTTTCAGGTCACTTGTTGTTACCGTAATTATATGCAGGTGACAGGTGAAAGATAAATACTACGGAGCGAGAAATTTCGTCAAAACAGGTGTACATGATTTAGCCAAAAAGGAAAAAATATATGTACATAAAATATATATACAGGTATATATAAAACTAAAGGACGTGAAAGACCTGACGGGTGTAAATTTTTCCAAGCTAAATGATAACTAATTAACCCTTTAGAATTGGTAACAGCCAGGTTTGGTTTGTTTTGGTAACGTACTAGAGGTATAATATTTCGAGTGTACATTATGTACCCTTAATTTATATCATTTCTAAAACGTATCAAATGAAGACATTGTGTACATTAGCAAAGATTGCTAGGGAGGCAGGTTTATGTGGCTGCATTAGCCAGGTGGTCGTTGCATACAGGTGTTTTGGTGCAGGGGAGTTGTATGTGGCCGCTGTGACCAGGTGCTAGTTCTGCAGGGCTAGCCACTGAAGCTGGCCTGGCTGAAGACTGCTGGAGTTTTCTAACATTTCCCTAAAGGCTGTTTTCAATAAAATCGGCCCTACACAGGTTTTTTAAACTTTAATTGTCTCTGTTGTGCAGTGATGTTCATGGAGCTTCCTTGGTCTTGGAATGAGAAAGAGTTATCTTTTTATGACGACATTCCTTGAATTTCACAAAAAATCCCGAACTCTGTTGCCGTAACTGCAGTTTTCTTTGCAAACTTTAATGACGTTGACAACTCCCTAGAGAAGATGCCTGGTGCCCTCAGCTTTCCTGATTGATCTCATTGTCTGGATTAATCGGTTTTGTTCTGCAAGTTACAGTGGTAGCCATAAATGGCTTCTATTTACTTTTTTTAAGCAAATTTTGAAAAAAATTAAATATATGTATATTTTTCACATGTGCTGTTTTAATTATATGTATTAGCCTTCTTTATTCTTTTCCTAGGCTGCCGTATTTTTACCTTCCCAGATTCTCTGTCCAAATATAGATGCTTAAGAACAGAAGCCTTTATCTTTTACAGGGACTCACTCAGGATCACACACCTGGAATCCTCCCGCTTACATTTACTACCACGGTCTTCCTCAGGGGGAAAATTACTAGAACTCTTTTGGATAAAAGTGGTATAAACACACAGATGGCTAGTTCGGAGAAGCCATGGTAACCAAGCTGTCAGCTATGTACCAAACGTTTTTCATGGTGCGTGTATGTAAGTGTGTTCATGTTATATGTGTATAACTCCTTTTGAAGGGAGGTTACTGAATCCGCATGAAGTTTGGGATGGGACGTGATCTTTGGGAGACGTCTTACGACAGTATAAAGATTCTCAACTAGAGGCTGATAATGATCCTGGTGATCGCTCCTTTATTCAGGGAGCTTGCGATACGCTCCGCTGGCAGTTGCACCCATTGAATAGGAATTGCCGATTTATCAAAACCCTAACCCTTAGGGGAAGAGAGAGAGCCAGGTCGGGCACACCCTGATTTTGGCTAAAAAGCGAGCCAAGTTGGTATCGACCTGCTTCCCCGAGCCATTTTCTTAGTTGTCAGCAACACGAATGGAAAACAATTGTAGCGTACAGAGGTCCAAAGACCGGCCAAACCCCACCATTTTCGTTATGCTACAGCAGAAGGTTAGGAGTCTTGTTTCTGCTGGCATTGTCTTTAATTGTGAAGGTTGCTAAAATGGTCCATGGATTCAGATGTATGCATCACTCCGAAGAGAAGAGAGAGAGAAGAGAGAGAAGAGAGAGAGAGAGAGAGAGAGAGAGAGAGAGAGAGAGAGAGAGAGAGAGAGAGAGAGAGAGCTACAATAACAGAAATGTCGTAACTGATGGTTTACGTGATTTTTTTGTAATTTTTTACTGTAATAATCCATCTTCATTAACAATAAAGAGGCAGATAACTACATTTTCATACGGCGAGTTCAAAGCCAGCCTGATACAATCATGGCATTTTCTGCCAGCCAAGTTTTATTTGAATGATCCTCGTACGAGTTGAACAAAAAAAGGAACAAAAGTCATTTGTTAATTAAGGGAACTTAATGCGGATGAATATTCTTTTGTTTGCACTATGAATAATTTGTGGCCAATATCTTCGCAACACCTAAAAGAAAGTGGCAGTTACATCTTATTGGCGGACCCTACAAACAGCCTAAAATTAATGCTTGTCATGTACAATTGGAATGAGTTAGGTTATTCAAATGCTCAAAACGACAGGTACACGTGTCTGGTGTTAGGGTGGATAATACGTCCAGATTTTCAATTTGATCTTGACTGCTACAACATCAATGCTCAGTACCCATCTAGAGGCGGTCTGCTACATGCAGGAACATGATTGGCAGTAGTATTCATTTCATGGTATTGATTCCAATTACATATTGCTTTATATTTACACCATACTGTTCTCTCTCTCTCTCTCTCCCTCTCTCCCCATTCCTCCCACCACACAAGCCTGTCTGGAGAACCTTTTTTGTGTTCCATGGAAATCAAGATCTGCTTCACTTCACTTTGCGGTTAATAATGAAAATGAATGCCCAGCTCAGCAGAGCTACCTCTATGGTGAAGACTGCACGTCTGTCATCTCAGGTAAACTTTCTTTCTTGTAAGCATTACAATGGCAGTATAATGTTTATTTTGTTTAGGATATTAAATGCTGAAAAATCCTGTTGAAAATTTGTTTCAAAGTTCAACAGAAAGTGCCAAGCAAACATGGCTTTATGTGCAGGGTAATGAGGAGGAAGTGATTTAATAGGAAAAAAGTAAATTTTCTGAGAACAAACATTAATTAAATAGCTTTTAAAATCTATTCTAACTTTTGCAACATAACCCATCACCTACAGGAGATTGTTTATCTGCAAGTTAACTTAAATTATCTTCTAGTTACAAGAAAAGTGGATTCACTACAAACTTTGTAAACATTTTTGTTTAATTAGGAGACCATTTGTGTTTCTGTATGAATGGTGTATATTTTATAATGGAATCAGACTTAGATGTTCTCTGCTACAAAACCTGTTGTTTTCCGTTCCATTTGTGAAAATTCGTGTAGAGAATATGATTTCTCTCGTTGTCTCTAAAATGTTTGATATTTTACTTGTTCTCACGCGAAAGACGAAAGTTTGAGGAAAACAATCAACATTTTGTTTGAAGGAATCACGTTTTTAGAAATTATTTTGTACATTAAATATTTTGTAATCATTCATCTTAGCTCCAGAAATGGAAAATCTTAATAATGAACCGTTTCAATGATCAAGTGTTCCAAGCTACTTTTGCCTGTCGGTAATTAGATCAATAACACGAAACCTGAATATACTGTAGATGATGGAGATGCTGCCCTGTATTATATATCTACATGTGTTTTGTTTAGTAAAGATGCCTAAAATGGAAACATTTTAAATGAGATCATTGAATAACCTCGAAACAAATCGTTTATACCGAAGATTTGAACATTTCTACTTTCATCATCATTTCATCGATCTTCAGTCATATCGAAGTCTACGATCTCTGATCGGCTGTTCACGATGTGCTTCTGTGATTCGGTGATGTACAGGACAAGTGAGAGCGTAAACGACCTGCTGTATAGTGAGCGGATTCTGATCAAAGACAAATCGACGTGTAGCTACGATATCGATTTCTCGCTTGGATGATCGGTCGACTCCCTGATATTCCATAATAATTCATCAATAAATTATGATTACCATCCATTTTTTTTTATACCATTTTTAGAGAAATGAATTTAAAGATTCTTCACTTACATAAACTGAGTACAATGAATTTTTTTTTACTTCTTTGGTTCTTGAAATATACTTCAGTATCCTTTTGATGGACCATTCTGTTAATATTATGTAACACAGACAATTAATTTGTGTAAATATCCATGACATCATTAATTAGAATAACTTTAAATCTCAAGGTTTGATTGATAGATGAACTATTAGCCGTTCATTACCACAGATTGTGTTGTGGATGTAATTTCTCATTTGGTTATAACGTTTCAAAGTAGATTCACGTTGACGAATTTCTTCCTGTTTTCTGTTATTCTCACTAATTCGCGGTTACAATAATATAGGGCCTAAGTGTGAGACTTATTCAGCAGCCTGATAACCTCCTGTCATTTCCATAACTTCGACTAAAAGGAATAAATATTGAAACTGTTTTTTATCATTATATTTTTGAACAGATTGAACCAAGAGGTTTTATAAAAACAGTTTATGTTATGACTAAAGTGGAGATAATTCCTGGATCGTTATCCATTGTATTTATCATTGTTCTTTGAATTTTGATAAGGATGATATGGAATCCTTCCAACTGCAATACATTTAACCGATTGATATTTATTACCGTTTTCTTAATTTTTGTTATTTAAATCTATTTCCATCAATAAGAAATAGCTAAATTACCGATGTGAAGTTCTCCAATCAACTTGTTTCTATGCTCCAACAGTTTCTATCCACTTTTCAAGGACGGGAGCAATCATTTATTCCATTACCGGTCGATATCTTGTAGTATCGATGATCAGATCACACGAATCAATGAAGTACACACACAAATTTCTCTCTTTCCTGCTGCACGAACAAACAAAGTGATATTAAGTTACTGAAATCAGACTTTCCGCCTTTGAATCTATTCTTCTTCTCTCATTACACTACAGTTGTCGTCAATAAGCTGGCAGCCTCCTCCTTACGTTAATGTACAGTTACTAACCATATTACAACTCGAATTCTCGTAGGTAAATCGCTATATAAATTCTATTGACGCAGATATTATAGAGTAAAGGTAATCGATATGGGAACAAATTTTAAGTTTGGATTTTTAATGATTCAAATTCCGTTCTGTGATTTTCCAAACATAAAATATAACTTTTCTATGTTGTCCTCTCCCTGTCTTCTTGTCATATCTACATCCCCGTGTCCCCAGTTTATATAGAGTATTAAATAGATATGATGACAATTTAAGTTAAGTGAGAATTTATCCCTTTGTCCGATCTCCAGTCTATCCAGCCCTCCATCTACAGGTATATTTTGCAGGTATGTTCCCATTTTTTAAAAATATGTTTCTTTCTTTCTCATTTTAAATTTTGTATAATCATCAACTCGTGAATATATTAACATTTCACAATTGAATTTTACCTGGTCATTCCCTGCCATGTATATGACCGACTCGTCTCGTATTTAACTGTAATTCATTGATAAAGTGGGATTATAGGCCACGTTTATTGATTCTTGATCAAGAAACGAATTTGAAGGCAAAACAGAGCAGTCGTTCCCCCCCTCCAGGGCCGAATCCGAGTGACCACACCCAAAAAGGGCGTGGCACCTGGTCGGTACCCAAATGAAGGGCTAAGGAGACGATGCCCCGTAGCGTTATCTTATTTTTTTTTTTGTTTTACTGAATGATATATGCTTATTGATATTGTGATATTAATTTACATTCAATTCCCATACTGGTGTCAGTTGCTCTCCAAAATAACAGAACAGATCTCCTGATGTCGCCTGGCAGGGTAGGAGACCTGGGTGGGCAGGAAGTTTTGCAGACCCTGAACCTATCTGCCACTGACCAAAGACAATTATTCAAACCAATTCGCTCTGTTAATATTCTCCGGAAACCAAAAGATCTATTTTTTACTTTTCCATAAAAGGTGTTAGAAGTATTTACATATATGAAGATAATCTTACATCGCTGCCCTTTGTGACTGAAGATGATGCTGCCGATGATGTCCCTCTGACAGCCAGAGTGGAGCCTGAATCGTTCATAGAGGTGACGACTACAGAGAAGACAACTGCAGATGACTTCTATGAAGTAAACTATAGTAACTATTCTGTCAGTTACCTACCTACAGGAAATACTATACTGTATCCAGGTATTTATGAGTGTACTTGTTGAAGAAAGGTACTTGTTAGTAAAATAATATTATATAAAAGAGTTGAAGCCAGTAACTCACTAAGTTCCTTATTATGATTGATCTTTGTTTTCTACAATTATTAACTTGAAATTATTAAAGACAACATTTCTGACAATTAAAGGGAACAGATGGCATGAGTACTGTCAAGTGCTAATTACTATTATTAGTGATTGTATATTAAATGAAACAAGGTTTTAGGTATGAATGATTAAAACATACAAATCTAATCTCTGTACAGTACTGAAGACTGAATTAACTGAAATATATCAACAACAGAAAGACCTTCATGGACTTAAGACGACTGAAAAGCAACTTTACAAATACTGATGGCTGATGATCGTGGAAATGCATTTCTTTTCCAAAAACAACTTTTTAACTGAAATTTTGTAAATAAATTTAAGTTTTTCAAATTGTATACATTTCAATAATGTTACAATAACTATAACAGTGTTAATACTATTATAATTCTCCATACTTTTACATGTGTGTTCATCATACTGTCAGACACTGTAAGGAGGAGAACTCTGCACAGAGTTATTTCCCCTGCAGGATGAAGAGCCATCGAAAACCAACTGTACTATACACAAGAGAAGTCGGAAATTATCCTCGGCGTTCATAGGAAAAGTTTATTTAATACAAGGAATGAAATATAAAAACATTTGTTTCTTTTGTGATCAGGGAGAAAGCGACATCCGGACTGTAACGGGTAGAAGGAAGGGTACGATTACTACTTATTGAAGGAAAGCTGAGGACCGTCTGAACATGGAGCTGATTTATTACATATTTCAGATCAGCAGAAGTCGATAATAATCAGTAATATCTGCATACACATTAATATACAGGACAGCAGGGGCTTCTGATGTGGGTAAGGGCCGTCTATTTCCTTTATTTGCTGTAAAACTGGCCCTATACCTGTTAATAGGTCCGTGGACAGGTAACACGTGGATATTGGAGACCAGGTAACCACAAACACAAGCGAATTAGTGCACAGAGGTCATTCACCTTTGTCCAGATTTTTATTAAGAATAAGAAAAAACAAAGAATCGTTTACATCATCAAAAGTCTCTGGGTGTAAACTCCACAGTTTTACATCTTCCCCGAAATCATCGGATTTCATCCCCATCAACAAAACAATTAACCTTTAAAGCCTGCTATCGAATGACGTGTGGGTGATATCTTCTTTTTCCAGGTTACCTTCCTTAACAAAGGATCAGCTGTTGGTATCTTTCCGGCTGCTGAAGATGGTTTACATCGTTAAACAAACAAACCTGGTTGTCGGTTATTTGACCGACCGTTATTATTTCTGATACAGAAGAGACCGAGTAATGTGGAAACGACATTTAGAAATATTATTCCGTCACATTTCGAGAATAGGAACAATAAGGGGCCTTCAAAATGGATGGTACGAAGGATTGTCAACACAAATTATTCTCCTGATCAGTAAGAGAATCCGTAAATAATAGGAAGGTAAAAATTCTTTTGTCTTTGATTTTAATGAAAATGATTGGAAATGTTTCCAAATCTGTGAGTCCAAATAAAGGGAGATGAGACCCGGATGAAGTAGATGTTTGTACATCAGTTTCCTTGTTGAAGATTCACGTCCATAAAGATGCAGAAAACTATTAACAGGAGATCCATCAAGCTTCAAACAATCGATATATATATATAACTATAGGGCCTTACTAGGGGACAGTCGGCATAATCGACGGTTCACACGTGCACGGTTAACCCTTTGCCCTGTAGGCGGCCTAAGCCTCGTTAATCAGCGGGGTATTCCAGTATTGTCGCCTGTCAAGCGGACTGGTCGACTCGACCCTGTATTCTTTACGCCACCCCGTGGTTCTCCAACTGGGGGGTCGTGATCCCCGGGAGGTCGGAGGCTGGAACTGTACGAAAATCATTCCAGCACGAGAGAGGTTAGGGATCACATAGATTTCAGGAAAACAAGCAGAATTAGGGGGTGGGTACGGCCGGCCATGTTTGATATCCCAGATGATTGAGGGAGGAAATGTTAAAGGATTCGAATTAGCCAATATTTTGGTTTTGTTCATCGAAACAGAGACAATTTCTGCATTAATAAAATCAGCCCTTTTCTCGGAAAGGTGTCACCAGGTGGAGCTCAATAGGGGTCAGTCTCATCTCTGCTCCCTTCTTTCTCTGATGATCAGTTAGAAGGTAACTAGAAAACAATAAATTCCCTACTGGTTTCTGTCACCACTGCAGCCCCCCCCATTAACTGATTTCAGTGGCTGTAGTTTAGTTTAGTGCCAAAACTGAGCCGGTCAGTTCTACTATCGGGGTTTTCCATTGAGGTCACCTGTCTGTGACCGTCCGGCTTCGGAAACTGATCTTCAGCAGATCCGCTGACCGACCAAACACCTGACTCCCTCCATTATATTACTAGACACCGCAAATACACTGATCGGGAGGGGTTTTGTCGTATTCCAGTCCTGATTCTCTCAGAACGTTTCCTTTATCTGTGTCTAATGTTTCTCTCATTCTAATCAAGTTGGAATACCTGTCTCACCTGTAACAGTCAGGTAAACTCTCCTGTGAGCGAGAGCCGATAATTCATATACATGAGGTTATAAAATAAGTGCTGCTGTTTCGTTCTCAATGGCAGGTGAGGTAAACTGTCTCACCTGTGTCCTTATTTCAAGGTTTTAAAACCGTGAGCCACACAGAGAGTAATTAGGGATGAAATATTCTGGAAACCTGTCAGTTTGTAAAGGGGCCGACTTCATCACTGTCTCCACGTTATGGATGATTAGAGGAGGGGGTAGAGAGGAAAATAGGGGAAAGTAGAGAGAAAGGGAAAAACATAGACGGAGGAGAGAGAGGAATAAAGAGAAGAAAGACAGAAGAAAGGGAAAAGAAGAGAAAAAGAGGGAGATGAGAAGGAGAATAGAGAAAGTAGAGAAATAAGGAAAGGAAGAGGGGAAGATGAAGAAAAAGGACATAAAGATACAGGAAAAGAAGGAAATTAGTAAACAGACAAAGGAAGAAAGAGAGGAGAAGACCGAAAGCTGAGTGGCCCTTCCTGTCTTTAGGGATCCATGAACGTTGTATTTAGCCGAATTAAGTTTCTTGTAACGAGGGGGAAATCGTGGATCCCTGTAATGAGGACATAAAGGGGAGGGTAGAAATTAGGGTTTTGGTAAAAGGTATAAATCACCAGGTAAACGAGATGTGACGAAACTGTCAGGAGGAGGAGAACTCACCTGTACGGCTGCTGTAAGACAGCTCCAAGACCACGTGACACCACCTGGATTATTACCTGTCATGGTGGCGACAGACGGATGTGGCTGTACAACCATAAAGGGGCAGATATCAGGAAGTTGTGCTGAGGGGTTAGTGTTGCTCGCTCTCACGTGACCCCGCAGATTAGCAGTGACAAGGTGAACGTCCCCAGCCAGATATTTAGGGGTTTCCGCCCTAATTTCTACCCAGGTCCATATCCCCTCCAGTCGGACGGAGGGAGACAGCAGCTACTGTTCATCTTCTATCCCCGGAAGTCGGTCAAAACTACCAGTTCACCCACCGAACAGCTGGCCCCTGCTTACGGGCACGTGCCGTCAGACCCCGGCCACTGGCCCCTTCCGGTGTCGACCGAGGGAGGATGACCAGGTTCTCTCGTCATCATCACGATAACAACAACGGAGATGTAAAGAGAACGACGACGACGACTCGATTGTTACCTCACTTTATTATTTATTCCCTTTTCCTAGTCTTTGTGGGATCAGGGTAAATAAGGGAGAACAAGGGGACCGTTTGTGTCCTGACGGGAGACCAGGACGATGGTTGTGAGGCGGACTACGGCAGCAGCTCACAAATAAAAGGTCCGGAGATCGATCACAGGGCTGACCCCTCAACTGAGATCGATACTGATAACAACAGTCACCAAGAGGTTCACCCGACCCCCATCCGGTCCCGTCCACCTCTGCACCGTCAGACCAGACCCATCTTCCTGCCTCCTTACGACACCGACACAAGGACCCCTGAAAACAAGAAAAACAACTGTTACCATGACAACAGACATTTGTTTATATGCAGTAACAAACAAAGGTCGCCGACCCCGCCCATTCCCGTTCTCACCTGTCAATCATATGAGTGGGTGGAGCGGAGAGCAGATACCCTGAGGCGGTATCCTAGCAACATGAAGCAGTCTTCTTACACTCACGTGGTCTGTGTTCCCTGATGAGGGAGTTGACCAGTTCTCTTCTGGGGGGAGAGTTTGAGGAGATCAGGGTCCCTCCCTCGTCCCTGCAGGTCTCGGCTGCTGAGGTCCACGACCTCCACTGACCCCCTGTCACTGTACAGACGGTACCAGAGTTGAGCCCTGTCGCTGAACCTGTAGCCCCGCTGGTCTGTAACAGATCGAATAACATTGGTTTATTGACGGACTGATCGATCGATCGATCGGCGGAGGAATATTCTAAACCGTAGACAAGTGATTCACCAATAAATCAGTTCATCGTCGGTAGATCGATAAACTATTCTTTCAGAAAGGTCATCACGGTGTCCACAACAACAACAACAACAACAACAACAACAACAACAAACACAAATAATAATAATAATAATAATAATAATAATAATAATATAATAATAATAATAATAATAATAATAATAATAATATAATAATAATAATAATAATAATAATAACAACAACAACAACAACAACAACAACAACAACAACAATAATAATAATAATAATAATAATAATAATAATAATAATAATAATAATAATAATACTAATAATAATAAAATGCAAAACTACATTGGCAGGAATATCTGGTTTGGTCCATTTTCCGTTTCCTGAACACCTGGATTTGTGTTTTCCCGAAACGTATTTATGTCCCTTTCACAGGTGTAGGTGGCCTCGCTACTCCACGTGGTTCCGTTCACTGCCGCCAGTGTACTATTGAGCACGTGCTCTGACGGTCGGCCGCAATCTATTACTACAGAACAAAAATGAAAGTAAGGAATCAATCAGTTGTGACCTCAGATATTTGTGAAAATCAATCTGTCAAATCAATCAGTACCGTATGTAGATCTGTTTATTCACCAACAGAACAATAACGGGGTAAAAGGAGGTCCACATTAAAGTAACAATGAAGTGATTAAATGATGATCAAGTGGACCTGTGACTAATATTGTGGCAGCATCGTCACTGTAAACCCATAATTTCAGAGTAAATTTTCAGAATAATAATTATACTAGAATCTATAGATTATATTAAATCATTTCGTCTAAATTACATTCTACTACATATGAAGAATAACAGAATAATAATATAAAAGTATTTACGAGTTTTGGGTGTTGACTGATCGACATTAGAAAAGGCTGAATGTTTCCTCTGTACAGTTCCTCTTCTTGTACGATGAGATCCGAAATATCTGATGACTGACTCTTATAAGAACCTTATTTTAAATTTATTTCCCTCAAGTACAAATTGTCGTTAAATTTATTTTATTGTTTAATTATTGAGCTGTCGCTGCCATTCTTCTTTTGAAGTTCAATTAATTATTTGGAAATATTTAATTCAGTATGAAAATCTGTGAAACTATTCGATGTAATTACTGATACAAGATAGAAGACCTAAGTCAGGTGCTTGTAATTTTTAGAGATTTTAAAAATTACTACAATACAACAATGGCCAAACAGAGATGTCATTTGTTATAACTAATGATTTTTTTATCCGTGTTGGCTTCAATTTCAGCTGCTTGCTTTATAAAAATAAGAGAAAATTATTTAATAATAAAACAGTAATGAAATAAACTAATTTCCAAGATAGATAAATATTTAACTTCCCAAGCTGTGTATAGACAGTGAGATCCAGTGATGTGCCAGTGTGTAGATTGATTACATTTTGTAGAAGGCAGGAAATTGTCGCGTGATAAATTTCTTCAAGTTAAATCAAGTAAAGTTTAAGAAAAGATTTACAATTCAGTCATTAAATATCGCCATATTAATACTTTAAACACAACTATTTTCCTGTTCAGGTAAAAATATTTAAATTGTTAATTACATGATGGAGAGACGAAGTCCATAAGCAGACTTTTGTGGTTTTGGTTCCGTAAAATGGAAATGTAGGCAGCACGAAATAAACAATAAATAAGAGAACAAAAGATAAATACAAAAAACTGAGGGTTGGAATTCAAAGTAAAGAAACAAAGGGATAATACGTTGGCACAAAATATCTAGTTTTTGTCCATTTCCCGTTTCCTGAACACCAGGACTCGTTGCTTCCAGACCACGTAGTTATGTCCCCTTGTCACATGTGTAGGTGGCCTCAGTTCTCCACGTGGTTCCGTTTACAGCCGTCAGGGTGCTGTTAAGAACGTGGTCTTCCGGTCGGCCACAATCTATTTCTGAAAAATGAATTTAAAAGATTCAATCTACAGCTAATTAATCAGATGGGATTCTCAAAAATATGTTACAGGTAAAATAATAATCTATGCGGCTGAAGGTATTCAAAGGATAGAAACAGCAAGGTACGGGGGGTCATTGAATGTAGGATAACTCTAAAATTCCTGGATACAGAGATGGACCTGAGGGCTGAATTGTGAATTTCAAGCCGGCACCCAGACTACATTAAGATAGGTGGGTGTCAGTGTAATATTATAGTACATTTCTCAAACCATTGCACACCTATAGATGTGCATTCATAACGATAAAATCCATTGAAAAAACTAAAATTTTCAAAAATTAAACTTTCTATCTGTTGTCAGCATCCATCGAGTGCCTCACATCGGAAAGAGTCAGAGCATTGATAAGTACAGATCACCAACCAAAGAGATCTACACTGGGCAATACCTGTCACATGAAATGAGCTGCAAAGATTAACTTGCAAAGTTAGGTGCATAATAAAGTAGATTTTACCTGTAATCAAGTCCAGTCTTTAGTGCAAGTGTCGTCAGGTTACGTCTATTTTCTAAAACTGATGCATTCAGATGAATATCTCTTTGAACTGTGGTCATCCGCCTGATCATACAGTATCTCAACGTCTTCCCCTATACTGTTATAATGCCCTTAATCCCTCTGTAGTACAGTTGGGTTAATCCAGTGGGTGTTATTTTAATACCGACTTTTGTAAACGGTCCAGCAAACTTGGATGTCTCCAGTTCCGTTAGATGGAGAGACGTCCCGTTTAGGCCGCCTCTTATAGATGTGTAATCTGGGAGCATCTCCACCATATTTGTCCTCAGTCCAACTGATGTAGATCGTCCCATCACCTGGCTGCCCTTATTTTGCTGATCTTTTAAAACGTCTGCAAGTCCGTGTTTAACCTGAATATTTGTCTACTTTTCTCCTCCAGCTCCCGCCTGATGGCAGACAGCTGCTCTCTGTGTTCCTGCCGCATTTCGTTCAAACCGTTTTCCAGCTGGAGGAGTCTCTGACCGACTCTCAGCTGGGATTCTTCGCTTATCGATCTTTCCGTTAAAAACAGGTAGATGATTAAGAAGATGACCAGATGTAAGTCGCAGACAGACATCTCCGTTAATTCTGTCCGAATACAGTCGTAAAAGGCAACTGGTCTACCTCAGCAGCTGTTCTATAAACGTGGCTGATATCAGTCCACGTAGCCTGTTACAGCCATCACCTTAAAAGGAAGTTTGATTGTCGATAGTAGAAGGGACCTCATCCGGTTACTTTCGCTGGGGCGGTGACAGGTTTTGGTTTGATCACGTGATGTCAAATCAGGGCATTTGGTACTTCAACAACAGAGGAAACATTGAAGTGGGGATTATAATTTTGTTCGGTCGTCTTTACTTTGGGAATATTAATTTATTGTCCTGTTCCGATTTATTATGAATATTTGAGGAGCATCATATTCTCTTGATCTTGTCAGCTGGATATGTTAAGTTCTCTTCTTCCCGTCTCTCCGCCAGAGCTGGAATAGAGGGCGGGTTCAGCTGATGGGGGTCAGTAAACGAGAAGATCAGGGTCCCTGGGTATTTACGTCACAACATGTTGTGTCCCCTGTAATAACACATCCTTGGGTCCTGTCCGTTCTTGTACTTTATATAAGAGACATTAATTCTGTCATCTTCTATACCAACATCCGCCATTCTTTGTTAACCCAAAGACTTCACAACAGATTAAAGGGAACGAGATTTTAATCTTATATTTTATTATTATTATTATTATATTATTATTATTATTATTATTATTATTATTATTATTAATTATTATTATTATTATAGGAATGAACATTCGTAGATGATGCACACGGTTCTTAAATATTTAATTTATCTTGAAATATGTATTATATTTCAGTCCGAACTTAGGGCCGGAAGTTGGCCCTTTCCAATGGACCCTGAGGTGTTCACCCTCAGCAGCACAACATCGAAAGTTACCTCCAGTATGATGGAATGAACGGAGATTTCTCTTCAAGTTCACGTGTAATCAGTCTACCTGTACCACGTGAAGAGATTAATTTGAAAACAAGTTGGTTTCGGAGCAACGTCGCATAAACAATTCTACTAAAATTAATAATTTTTTATCACAATTTTAATGTAAATTTATAGAACTTTCTCTGTCCACGAGGAATATTAAAAAATTTACCTATATTACATTCATCAACAGGACTAATGTTTATCACGTGACATTAGGCAACCCCATCATCCCACTCGAGCTATTTAGTGCACAGCCCTCACGTCAAAGAGGAATTCCGAGTGAATAAGAGAAAATTACCTGTTGTTCTGTTTCCGTACATTCATTCCACCAGCCACAGGTGAGATGTCCCCCAATCAGTATATTACAGATTGGCGAGATTTACTGTTCCACCACCTGCTGAGGTACCTGTCTTACAATCATTAACAGGCGAAATCTGCTTTGTTTCTAACCAATGAGCTCAATGAGCAGGAAACTTCGCAAATATCACGATATTAATAGTTCTGCTTCTTTTAAAGATCGCAGAGATTTTTAAATATAAAAAATAATTAAACGAAAAACAAGATGCATAAAGTGAGAAATGGAGTGTAGGAGGGTTAAAATACCTGCCTGCACAAATAGACAAATTGTTCAGTCAAAAGACTCGTTGTCCTCCTATCGATATTTCCTGCTGATGATGATCTACAGATCCAAATTAGGAAGGAAATTATAGGATTTAGAACATGAAAATCTAAAGTCTGTCACGTGACCGGGTAAATTTATCAAAGTCCACAGATCCACAGAAATCTTCTGTTCCGAGAGTAAATGAAGTATTATGCAAATAAGAATTTTACCTAATCAACTTCGGCCACCTTGATTGTATCGATCAGATATTGGTTACGATATATCGATATGTCTTTTAAAAGTGTAGCTAACGGACAGAGAGACATCTCTCACGATGTTAGCTATCATCATCAGCTCTGCTGCTGACCGAGTCTCTCGTCAACTTCTTCTATTGCTGCCTGAGGAAAAGTGATTAACCCTTCAGTTCAGTTGTTATGAAGGGGAAATTCATCTACCGCTATAGATACAGCAAAATGATTCTTCATCTAAACAACCTTGATAATGAAGGATGATGCAACTTGAAACTCGGTAAAACGAATCTCATCAAACGTACTTCTCTTCTTCCAGGAGGTAGTCGCTGATCAGAAGATGGAGGAGACCTGAGGTGGAGATACCTGAACAGAAGCCAGTAGATTATTAGAGATGGCAGACAGAAAGATGAGAGTACAAACTTCACAGTCGTCGGTTCTCTTCTACAAGCCGAGCTTAGCAGTTTGTGAGGTAGAACTGTCCCTCCATGAATTGACCAGGAGGAGACATAAATATCTGTCTGCTTATCTTTACTCTATACTATACATCGACTGTCAGAGTTCTAAAGGCGATCAGACCTCAGCACAATCCCCGGTATTTTTTGACAACGAGACGAGGATTCACACTTTGTGATATCGCGCAGACTTGTTGAGGATGAACGCTGTTTACCTGCCAGGTGGTAGAGGTGTACAACAATTCTCCAGGTTAAATAAATGGTAGAGCTGGTAAATGTTTAGGTAAATGGGTCATCATGAGTAGGTACTACTAGCAGAGGCATCATGTCCGCTGTGGTTCTCGTCTTCCATCTCTACCACTGACTTGTTGTTATCACTGAATTGGCAGCTTATTGTTATTTAATACCAAACTGGATATTGTTTCAAAGACTCGCTCCTTTAGCGAAATCCAGGCTGAAAGAACAGAGCAACAAAGAAGACACCAGGAAGAATCTGGTAAAATGAGGAACTGTTGATGAGGTTCTTGTTTCTCTAATAATGTCTCTTCCTTACCATCAACTGACCAGACGTTGACGGGGTCCATGGAGGGGAGACTTACAGCTCCAGATGAAGAGGGAGGGAGATATTGTCGGGTGAGCTCTCCGGCTCCACCGACATCGTTCTAGGGAGACGTGGCAGTATGTAAATCAAGAAGGGGCGGCCCTGGATTGACTTAGTTTGGTGTAAACTGATCCTTGTGTTTACAGCCAGGATTTCGGTAAAGGAACGAGTCGTTGAGACAGTATCTGGTTTTGTATTAAATAACATTAAGATACCAAAACATGATAACAAATTCAGTGGAGAGACAAGAAGTCTGCGACATGATGACCCCATTATTTCCCTAAACATTTACTAACTGGTGGTCGTCTTTGTGCGCTGTTCTTCAGTGTCATTGTATTCCAAGCTCAGACCTCCCGGCCACCGGGGGACTGATGTCCTGTCAGACGGCAGCGAGCGGGCAGATCTATTGACTGGGTCCAGGGACCGACTTCCTCTTTAATGTATCGGGACCAGGCTGACACGTGGGGGGGGACTGGAATAACGGGACCTGGGTCCTGTCCAACTCTGTCCCACCGATATAATAATAATAATAATAATAATATAATAATAATAATAATAATAATAAATAATAATAATAATAATATAATAATAATAATAATAATAATAATAATAATATAATAAAATAATTATTTGTTGTTAAGAAAGAAACGTTCCAACACATAAAGTAATAAAACACCCGTAAGTTCCCCATCAATTGACCGTTCGCTAATTTGTCCTCAGGTTCTACAAAATGTAGAGGAAAAACTGTGGTCCAGTTCGTCCCAAATGTCAGAGACTCGGACCTCGACAGAAATACATCAGGTCATCAAAAGGTAAACAACACAAATCTCTGAAGAGTAGAAAATCTTTTTTATTATTTTATTATTATTATTATTATTATATTATTATTATTATTATTATTATTATTAAGTATTTATTAATTCTCTCTCGACAAGTTCTTGATGATTCTATGATAAAATGAGATGTACTAAGAGAAATTCATACTTAATCGGTCTTCATCTCCGTACATTTAAATTGATTCACCTCATAAAAAGCAGACAGAAAGTCATCATCAGGGATGAGGGAGCCAGTTCTCCAGTAATGGAGAGGAGCTCGTGAATTATGTCAGACGTGTGAGGGTCAACTTTGATTCGACTTCCGTAAATTAGTCCGTGGGAAGAACCCTGAAGTAGGAGGAGGTAACTCTGCCAGGAGAATAGATATGAGACTCTATATTCCAGTTGGCTAAAATGAGGTTGATGTTTATACCCATCCGATTCTTTGTTATCAGTTTAATATCCTCAGCACATTTACAGGTATTCCCAGTAAGGGTTAATTTTCTCCCTCTCCCCCTACAAACTTCTAAGCCATCTCCATGGAGTCTAGAAAGATCGATACCTAATCACTGATGGTGGCCAGTCATCCTGTTATCGGTATGGGGGTCGTGGTGATATCGAGCGTATACACAGTGATAGTCTGTGTGAAAAATCGTCACATTAACAAGGCCCGAAATTTCCCTCCCCCGTCTCAGGCTGACTTCGTCGGGTCCTTTGATTAGTAGATAAAAAGGTAAGCGCCCGTGTTCAGAAAGTTTTACCTTCGTTACCTTTCGTACTTGACACCTGGAATTTACCTAATTAAAGGTATTCGGGTAATATTCAGACAACATTTCTGAAATCATTGCTTACTTGCAGGCGCCACTGTATGTAACAACAGGTGTCCCTGACGCGATATCCCATTGGCACTGAACCACCGCTGATATCCCCTGATGGATCTCCTTCAACAACAAGAATTAATATTTTAAAATAATTAATTATCCTATTTTTACCACCTGTGGATGCACCAAAATAAATGGCCCGGGACAGGATGACGATGAAAGATGTGTGGTGCAATAAAATAGTAACACATCATAGATGATGATGAGGATGGCTAGATGATGAGGATGATGATGATGATGTAGATGATCAGAGCTCAGAAGTGAGGAAGAACACTGATTTATTGGAAACAAATGGTGGTCCCCTCCTTACACTACCCCTCTTCACACGACTAATAATCAGTCTCACCTCTGCGCAGCCACAACGACACATAAACCGTCACTGATTGAGGATCAGTCGGATCAACA
>JACATO010001944.1:0-22793 GCA_018389105.1 Nautilus pompilius
GCTTTTAAAGGAAACAATGCAACGGTAAGCTGAGCCTCGGGGGAGACAGATTTTTATACAACAAGAAGGCAATGATATGCTGATTAGTCCGAGTAAGAAGTAGTGTAGGGCGGACCAATTACAGGTCGGGCCGAGACTGGTGCCTTATTTGACGCCAAGGGACGGTACTCTTGTGTTCTATTTAGCTGTGGTATGAATACTACTTCTGATACTGGAGATAGTTCGGTTTGAGGAGCTGATAGATAAACGGGAGATGTTGTCAGTGTAGATAGATATCCAGTTATTTCGGTCTGATCAGCCAACAGACTGCCTATTTTACGTCAACTCCATCAGGTTTACTTCTAAAGCTGTAAAGGTACCACACATTTCGTTCAGCTGCTATTTATAAACTTAACATCCTATTTCTCTTTTTAAAGTGTAAATAGCTGCACATTTAGTTAACCAATGAAAATGTCTGTTGCAGAATCCTTTCAACCAGCGTTGATTGTGGGGCGACGGAATTGGTAGAGTGCGGCAATTTGGGTCAGATCTTCAAAGACTACATAACCTCCTCCATGTCGCAAAGATGCTACAAGATTTCAAGCTACAAGTAACCGACTGGTGGAGAGTACGTGCCTTCAGCTTCCGGCCAAACGTCAGCTCAGGCCACTCTGTTGGCTATTGCCATTGGTTACCTTCTGTTCTGAACACTCTTACTACTTCCATTTAAATTCCGTAAATCTTAGCTCCTCTGACAACTTCTGTGCTGAATAAATACCTTCCCTCCAAATGGATTCTTACTCTTTTATTGCTTTCATTCTGAAAAGTTTAATTTTCATAAAAATTAAATATCTACTTTGCATTTTCCCATCATTTTCCGTTTATTAACAGGTTTTATCTCTTTACTTACTTCCCTTCTAACCTGTCAGTTAATTCCTGTTTGGAAGGCTTCTCCTAAATTGATCTTCCTTCAGATCATTTTGAATAAAGAATTTTTACTAAAAACCATCAAATTTCGTTTCTCTCCGATGTGAGATCAACAGAATGAACCTGAACAGATGATCGGTCAGACTGGGCCAAAGTCTTCATTTTCTCATCTGATACAAGCAAAATAATTTAATTCCGATTTCTTTCAACGTTGGATTAGTACAATTTGGTTTGCACTCTTTAATTCCTTTCTTAAAATTATTAACCCGCCGTCAGCCAGCAGGTACCGATGTCTAAACATGGACACAAGTCTGGTAAGATGGCAACCTGCCGCGCTTATCCAATCAGAAAGCGACACCATCCCGGTCCGTGAAGGGTTCGCCACTTCCTGGTTTGGTAGAAAACTCTAAATGGATCTCTTACTTTTTTCAAATGTCCGATAAAAACACGTGACTACCTGGTAATGAACGAAAAGAAGCCATACCCACAGTGAGTCAAACGGAGTCGGCCCCGATCCGGATTCGAACCCCGAACTTCAATCTAGCAGTTCTGTACCCCGACCGTGGCACCGATCTGCTATTAACCCTTTAAGAAATATTAGATTTTCATATCTCCCTTCTGTCTTTATCGACTGTAATAAATTCTAATGTCGTCGACTAAAATTAACAAGAGCATATTGGATCGCTATTTTCACGTCTCACATCTTCTTCCTTCCATGTAAATAAATTCCTGTCCGTCCTGGCGTCGCCTTGTAGAAACTTGTTCCCTATTCGAATGTGCACGGCGCCACCTGCCAGGACATTCGTCAGTCATGCGCAAGACAGGGTACTGTCGTCAAGGCTTCACGACCTCCGACCTCCATCAGCGCGGCGTCTTCCGTAACCGGCAACAGTGGAGAATATTGCCGATAGATTTAACAATTTGTGCTTAGTAAAGTTAAATATGAAATTATAAATGGTAATATTGCTACAGCTGGACCTCGCTGAAATGTAGGCTTTCATCCGGCGAACAGATCTTACTGCCAGCGAAGATGGGCCGCCTCCAAACAACGTGGAACCGAGCACTGGAACAGGATCTGAAAGAGAATCCATGGCACGGCATACTGCCATCCATGACATCGAAACCGAGGCTCGAGTTCTTCATCAGTCGAATTAGCAGATCGACGGCGTGATTTCCTCCCCCCACCTTTAGCTTCCGGCTAGTAGTCTGTAGACACAAGTGGTCCGCCTCGCTGAGGTAAGAGAAGGAAGCACCTGTTAGCGATAACCATGGCACTGCGCTATTGCTTAACATCTGGTAAGATTTGATAAACGTGAAGCGCTCCGTGACAGTCGAGAATGACAGATTTCTATCAAAACTGCTGACAAACAGATGTAGCAGGAATGGAGGCCGACCAGTCATCTCGGCTGTCAGCCTGTCGTCCGTGTACACCTCTCCCTCTCGTGAGACAGCTCGGCTGTCAGCCTGTCGTCCGTGTACACTCTCCCTCTCGGGAGAACAGCTCGGCTGTCAGCCTGTCCGTCCGTGTACACCCTCTCCCTCCCTCTCGGGAGACAGCTCGGCTGTCCATCTGTCGTCCGTGTACACCTCTCCCTCTCGGGGAGACAGCTCGGGCGTCAGCCTGTCGTCCGTGTACACCCTCCTCTCGGGGGACAGCTCGGCTGTCAGCCTGTCGTCCGTGTACACCTCTCCCTCTCGGTGAGACAGCTCGGCTGTCCAGCCTGTCGTCGTATTACACCCACGGATCGTAATTCTCATGTGTTTTCCATTAGATGCTCTTTTGTATTTCTATCACTTGTGTAATCAGTGCCAAACTAATTAAAGAAATGTCTGTAGCGTTTTACTGTTAGGAGTCGAAAATAATTTTCTTGTTGTATGGAAAATAAAGGAATCCATCTTTCATGATGCTTAATCACACAAACAGCTCGTGTACCCTTTAGTTTTCATTCGTAATAACACGGATACAGGTTTCCACTGTGGGTTAAATGAGGAAAACTACAGGAGCCCGGTATTCCATGTTGTCGCCTCTGTATCTCCTGTACCCCATCACTACGATGAGACTCCCAGTACCTCGATCCTCCTCCTCTATTAGGTTTTCTCATTAGTGTATATGTCGCAATTGTGAATAAAATATTAGGACCTGTTGTGTGTTTTTTCCAGACTTCTGTACATTTTCCCTTAATTCCCTTGGATTCCTTCAAGTTTTTGGAATCTTGTCCGTCTTCCATTACTCGTAAATTCTACTTTACCAAATATAAATCTTAAAATTCTTTTCCTTTAAGATGCGTGACAATGCGATATAATCCCTTTAATCTCTCACGTACAGGAACTCATCCACGTATTGAATTTTCAGATACAGCAAAGAAACAAACATCGGTATTAGAATTATGCTTCCCAGTTTATAATGGAGAACACACAAAACTAGTTCTTAATATTTCAACATGGGTTTGTTATAAAGTCCGTGAAACTAAAGTGGATCAGCAGAGCCGACCTGTCTCTCATGGTGGAATGGATCTTCCTCCTTTGTCTGTTGGTGTCGCAGTTAGAGCAGAGAGCGAGAGGGAAGAAATGACGATAGCCTGGGTGGAGGGAGATGAGGCAAATTCCCTGTACACGGTGGAAATAAAACAAATGTTTTCGTGTCTGTTTTTATGACTGGAATTCGTGTAAAAACTCCAAAGTCTGGGAGAGGTGTCGTATCTTCAGCCTTTTATTCAGGGCTGTCGGCCAGTGGAAGGTAAGTGGAGAACCCAGTGTAAAATACCTGCAGCCAGGTGGTGAATAATCAAATACACCTGGAAACATACATATATAGGCATATATAATTTATTGGACGTTAATTAAACAATGAGCAAATATTTACTTAATTGTGCACCAACTCTCTTTCTCTTTCCTCACTTTGTCACAGATGTTTCCATGGAAACATGGACTTCCGGAAACACTATGTGGATGGGCACCAAATACACGAAGGTGGAAATCATATTTAATGAATGGACCGTAAGAAGCAAGTTTATAATAAATGATTCCCCTGATAATAGTCTGACTTGAGTGGAAACAGTTGCCATGGCGAAATTGTCGCTATATTTCAGTTCACGTTTGACTGCATTTCAATGTCTTTGTGTGTGTGGTAAAAAACATCTTAAAGGGAGACAACTACCTTTGCCTCAAAGTTCACCCAATAAAGAAGGTTTTTGATTCTGACGGATTAAGTTCAGTTTATGTTAAATAAAACAATTAATTTGGTATCAATCGCATGACCGATCCTACATATTTCTAGTTAAACTTTCCCTGTTATTTTAGATCATCTACGAGTTTAATCGAGCTGTCAGCATTTTAAAACAAATTCCCGCCACAGGGTTAGGGAGACAGAGGCGGATGTGAAAATGAGGAAAGTTTAGACTCCAATCGAACTTCGCCATCAGAGTGGAACGGACGGTTTATGGAGAAAATTACATCTGGGGACAGGGAGCCAGGCGACATGCGGACTGGGATAGAGCAGGGCAGGTAACCACGGCTGACTGTCTTAGCAAATGACGGGAGGTGAATTACCGCCACCCTCTCATCAGCTCAAAATACACATACATTCATCATCATCATTATTACATTTATATTTTATTATTATTATTATTATTATTATTATATTATTATATATTAATATATTATTCTAATGTTTGCAGATACTAGGTAGGTTTCGCATGGATCCTCTCCCGTCGATTTTCTGCCGGATGAACATTCGCCCGGTCACTTTGTTTCGCTAACACCGCCGGTGGCTCTTGAAGAATCCCCTGAATACCGGGTGCTGTTAGGTGAGAGTACTGACTAACTCTATCTGCGGGCACTTTAAACACACACACACACACACACACGTGTGTATGTGTTTTTACCTACCTTCTGCCGCCTGTGGTGAGACTCTTTGTGCTGCCGGTGACATCTAACCGACCCCGGCTGCCCTGTATCCCCTGGCCCCAGTCCCGTCTGGCCAAAGGTGATCTTCCTTTGCAGGTCGCCCTGCTGTCAGCTCCCTCGACAGGGGGTTGGTCTGATCTGCTCTGCAGGCTGGCGATCACCTGTCGTTCTTCTTCGGCTGCGCTCGCACCTGTCAGCTGTTTGCAGGAACCTTGGTCCCCCTTTATGATTTCGTTGAATGTCAACAGCGGGTTTTGTCTAATATTAAGGGGCCAAAATTGGCAAAAGTATTCCAAAGGGGGCAAACAGTCAGCTCGTTCATTACATACGGTCCGACTGCGAATGCTGCCTTCTGTGCAGTAACTTACGGAATAAACGTGTTTTTTTCAAGTTATTTATTCATTTTCCTGTGGTAGTGATCCCCTTTTATTCTTATGTTGAACCTAAATTAAAGTATTGTGTGTGAGGGGGGGGGGGGGGCTCAGTTAAATTAGTGCAGAGAGAGAGAGAGGCACCAAAATGGTATTTCTTAGTATAAAGGTCACAGGAAGTATGTCCTGTCTGTATCATAAAGAACTGGAAATATAATAGAACTTCGTTTTCCGTCCAGTTTTCATGGGCAGTGATGAAGACAGACATTGGGTGGTGACATACGGTAGAGGGTACATTGCCCTAGTCTCAAGATGGGTGTTCACTCTTGTTGTTATTATTATTGTAGATAGAGTAACAAATCTGTGTGTGTGAAGGAACGTTACTTTCAAATACTTACCGTTATCAGCCACACGAAGAATTTCAAGAGAAAAATACTTTGTACCTAAAGATGATAAAGTTAATATGTGGAGTTCCTCAGGTCTTTCTTGTAGATGTTGTGGTGTGCGGCCAAAAATCTAAATCTGTGCAATATTGACGTAGAGCTGGGTTAGCTTGCGAATAAAGTGAAATTGATAAGCGGTCTGCCAACTTATAATGGGAATTCTGAAGGAATAGGTGAAAATTACCTAGGATTCCAAGTTTCACCTCCATATCTTTATTGGGTGGCCAACTGTGACTGTCTATAAAAAACAGGCTCTTCATTTATGAGTGGGCCTGGCAGCCTAGTATCAGGTGGACACAACACTGAATATTGTGGGGGTCAGTTTACCACTAAGACTATGTTTTTAGGATGTTTTTCTCAGATAATTATGCAAAATGTTATTGAATAACACAATTTATTTCCTGAATTTTTTTTTACCTTTAAAAATTATTATAAAAATCTTGAAATTTCAATCTTGTATGAAATGATCTTTGGTAATACATTATATCTTGTGGTGTACAAGTACCAATCATGCAGTGGACTGAGTTGGAATGTTGTTTTCAGTTTTAGTATGGTGGTGTTGAAATTTTTCCGGAGACCAGCCCAGAGTTCAGGAGCTCATGAAGTCTCTCTTGGGAAAATTTCCAGCGTTGTTGGAAAGAACCGCATCAAATATCTAGACACTGAAATTTGTTTTTATGTTTTGGTTGAATGTGAAGGTAAGTGCTGCGCTATGGTTTGGCCTTCTTGACTTGCATTGAGTAATAAGAGTAACCATTTAGAAATGAAAGAACCACATTTGAAATTTGAATTTATTTTTTTGTTATATCTACGATTACTCATACCAGAGTATAAGCCAAATGGTCAGACCTTCATGATAGTCAGGGCTTTTCAATCTGCCTGTGGGAGACAATGTTTTCAGCTATCTTCAGTTACTAATACTAGGGGTTCTTATTACAGATTGGCTAAGTTTTCCAGCACAGTTAATTATCAGCAAATGTTTATTTACAAAATAGATCTGTTAATGAAGGGAGCAATTTAATGGTGGTGCCATTATCAATTTGAGAATTGTTTGGATGACCATTTCTTTTCCTTGGTGACTTCTTGTCTCTACTTAATAAAGTATTGGTTGTCATTGTAAATTGGCTACAGTATCACTTCAGTTTGACTAATTTTTCCTGTTTTGAATTAAAATTGTAAATTAATAGATTAAAAAGCAATTGTTAAGTAATTGAGAAACAGATTTAAACATCTGTTTTTAAAGCCATTGCTTGATCAGGAGGAGGACTCTTCCTGTGTCAGCCAACCTGTATTGACAGCAGAAGAGAAGCATTTAATGTAGACAAGTGGCCAATAGTGAGATTTAGTTTTTGTTTCCACCACTTGACTTTTTCAGAGATCTCAGTAGCAGATGAGGAGAAATTTTTGTGGGTTTTCATGACACCGTTCCAAGCCGCCTCAATCAAAAGGCACAGTTTTTTTCAGGAAGAACCACAACAGAGTTCTCACCTTCTTGAGATAGGTCCAAGGTGGGTAATGACAGTTACATGGGCAAAATGGTAGATTGTTTCCAGATGCATTCCCAACCCTAACACTCAGTGGTCAGCTATCAATTCAGGTTGTGACTGGTTGTGCCAATGAAACTAGTAGTATTTTAATGTCTCATTGATTTGCTTTAAATAGCCTAACACTATCTTCCTCTACTTGCTGGAAATCGCATAAAGTTCCTTTGGTTTCTGGTCAGACCACAAAAATAATTAACTCAAATTTACTATGTTTTTTTACATGGATATTTTATTTTCCTTTGCTATTTTTTGTCTGTTAATAATTTATGTATTGACATGGATTAGCTCCCTTAGCACTGTCTGGAAAAACACTCATTCGCTGCCTATTCCTCATTTTTGTGTTCATGCTGTGAAGCCAAAGACTATCCTCGATGTAGAAAGTGGTGAGAAATTGATGTATCTGCATTAGAATTTCAGAGCTTCTGACTTTAAATACTAAGTTATACTTTTGACAGTTTAATGAAGCCTAAAAATCAGCCAATTATTCTTTATTTGCTAATTAATCAGCACTTCCCAAGTTATCATAGTAGAGTTGGGTTCCACATGATTTAAATACCTGTGTCGCCTTCTCTTCTATCCTTACAGACACAGGTAATGACTGTTCATGTTGTATTTTTCAGATCGATCTTAGAGAAGAAATGGTTCTCTACACCTTCACCATTACCGTACATTTGAAAATACGGTAGTTTTAGGTTGCCGCATAACACAAAAATAATAACCAGAAGCTAGATGGCTGCTTTAGACCGCTTTAAATGGTCAGATATAAAAGGCTTTTAGCGTTTTAGAGATGGTGGGTAGGTATGACTGCTGCTCGCACCTGGGGAAGTAAAATAACAAGGGAGACAACCTTTCTGGTGGTTTGGATATACTTTGCTTTGGTGGACTGGTCTTAAACTCTGGCACTATCCAATGATATGAAACATTGCCAACCATCATTAATACTGAAATCGTTTTACAAGATAATGGAAATTGATAGATCTAAGCCAAACCATCCCTCTTGGCTGAAATGACCCAAATTGCAAAAAGAAAGTGATGCCAGCTCAGTAAGGTTGATATCCTGCATGGGCACACATCAAGAAACTGAAACAGCAATTTTTGACTGCATTCTTCAGCCTCTTGTTACCAATGATCCCCTACAGAGACGTTCTGTCCCACTGCTTTACGTTCCATTCCTGCTGATGGTTGTTTAATTTACTTATGCATGTGTATTTTTTAAAATATTTATTTCAGACTGAATTTCTCAACACCATTTTCAACCAATGCTGTTTCCATCTGCCATTCCATTGGATTGAAGTATGTATCCCGGATTGAGTATTCAGTGAGGTACCTTTTTAAAATCTTGCGGCAATGGACTGGAATTTTCAACAGATGAAATTAACAAAATTGCATCATTGCTACATGATCGGATGACCCAATGCATCTATGCCAAACCCATCGATAACTTTGATCCTAATGTAACAACAGACCCTGTGTTTGAAGTAGATGTTCAGGGAGAAGGTCGACTGGCTATGGAAAGGATCATCAACAAGAAACTAGGTAAATTCCTGTACACATTAGGCACATTTTTATTCAAGTTCCATTGAACGACAATTATTTTATTCTGCTTTTTTCTTATTCATTTAAAAGGGAATTCTTTAATTGATCATTTTTAAAAAATTAATTTCATTTCTATTCTTGTTAATGGTTTCTGGCTGAACACACAATATTCCAGGTTTCGCTGTGCTGTAGGTAACTTGAATGTTTGTCTTGTTGTTTCTACCCGTCAGCAGTTATACCTTCATTTGATGTTCAGCTGATGAATTCTCTGAGAACCATCAATACGGAGATCCACAGCCAGAGCTTCGGTGGTTGGTAGCGGACAAAGAGATTTGCAGATGTTCACCTCGCTACTCTGACCTTTGAGGAATTTTGAAGAAATGCTTTGTTCTTTCCTTTATCTATTGAAAGAAAATTGTTTACCTGGCTGACAAACGGTTGGTTGTTCTGGACATTTCCTGTTTTAATTGAAATGTTATACGCAGGTTTGGCTTTTGATGACTGGGACCTTGAGTATTATTGCAAGTTGTTCAAAGAAAAGATTGGACGAAATCCCACCAGCATTGAATGCTTTGACCTCGCCCAGTCCAACAGGTGAGTTGTTCCCCTCCTATACCTTATGAACATTCGCATTACTTCTCCTGTGCATTATTTCCTCAAGTTTTCAGATTGGTCTCCAATTTTTCTTTTCTTATTTTTTTGGTTTTCTCTCAGAATCAGTTTGTATTGTTTGTTCTTGGTCTGATTTGATCCCTGGAGCCCTCTCTTTATTATTGCCAAATGTATCACACTACATATTTCTTAATGTTATAGTTAAATTATATTAATTAAAAAACAATACCTTTAAGGTTTTCTAACTAAATTATTTATTCTTATATCTAAGATTACTTTTCTTCAGAGCAGTGTTCTTATTTTCTTCTTAATATTAGAAATTTTCATTTTTAAAACATAGAATTGAAAGTTCTGTACATCAGAGTTAATTTACAATTTATTTTTCTGTTCTGACAATTTTTTTTGTATTAATTGATTTCTGATTTCTCCTTCATTTCCAAACCACGTTACCTATAATATTTTGTTTTTTCAAAGGTGAGTGGTGACATCAGTTGAGCCGATCTTATTTGCATATTCAGTTTTCTTTCTTTCTTTTCTTCCTTTGGAGTTTTTGACATTTGTCTTTCAAAATTATTTGCTCATAGAATTTTTATTTTAAACTTACTGTTTATTGAGGGTAAAGAATACTTAGCGATGGTGATGTGTATCACCTTGGAGAGAAATTAGTGATTACTAATAATAATTAGCGCAGAGAGCACCACCTGTCCAGGTAAATAAATATCTCTCTGTTGATTGTTTTCTATATTTTGTGGCAGTTTTCCAACCTCTAATGCACTTAGTGTGTTGACCAGACATTCCATGGATGCTTTAAATCTACTTTGCATTTAATTAATTATTAATTCATTCCTTACCTAATTCATCCTTTATGTAATGCATTACGGCCATTCTGGCCACTGGCCTACCATGTGTATCACAAAGAAAACTGTTAAACTGTACACACACCCTTTTCAAGCCGGTTAGGTGACAGCCACCAGTCTATTTTGGTTCATTATTATTTATTGATTAACATTTAGGTGTGTGATGAATAGAAGACAAATATAGTAACTATCCTCAATTTTAGTTTTTTCCAGCCATTATTAATGTTATTACTATATTATTACTATATTAATATTATTATTATTCTAATGTTTGCAGATACTAGGTAGGTTTCGCATGGATCCTCTCCCGTCGATTTTCTGCCGGATGAACATTCGCCCGGTCACTTTGTTTCGCTAACACCGCCGGTGGCTCTCTGAAGAATCCCCTGAATACCGGGTGCTGTTAGGTGAGTACTGACTAACTCTAAGCTGGACGGACGGCTCAGCGGCCCCTTTAACACACACACACACACACACACACGTGTGTATGTGTTTTTACCTACCTTCTGCCGCCTGTGGTGAGACTCTTTGTGCTGCCGGTGACATCTAACCGACCCCGGCTGCCCTGTATCCCCTGGCCCCAGTCCCGTCTGGCCAAAGGTGATCTTCCTTTGCAGGTCGCCCTGCTGTCAGCTCCCTCGACAGGGGGTTGGTCTGATCTGCTCTGCAGGCTGGCGATCACCTGTCGTTCTACTTCGGCTGCGCTCGCACCTGTCAGCTGTTTGCAGGAACCTTGGTCCCCCTTTATGATTTCGTATAATGTCAACAGCGGGTTTTGTCTAATATTAAGGGGCCAAAATTGGCAAAAGTATTCCAAAGGGGGCAAACAGTCAGCTCGTTCATTACATACGGTCCGACTGCGAATGCTGCCTTCTGTGCAGTAACTTACGGAATAAACGTGTTTTTTTCAAGTTATTTATTCATTTTCCTGTGGTAGTGATCCCCTTTTATTCTTATGTTGAACCTAAATTAAAGTATTGTGTGTGAGGGGGGGGGCTCAGTTAAATTAGTGCAGAGAGAGAGAGAGGCACCAAAATGGTATTTCTTAGTATAAAGGTCACAGGAAGTATGTCCTGTCTGTATCATAAAGAACTGGAAATATAATAGAACTTCGTTTTCCGTCCAGTTTTCATGGGCAGTGATGAAGACAGACATTGTGGGTGACATACGGTAGAGGGTACATTGCCCTAGTCTCAAGATGGGTGTTCACTGTTGTTGTTATTATTATTGTAGATAGAGTAACAAATCTGTGTGTGTGAAGGAACGTTACTTTCAAATACTTACCGTTATCAGCCACACGAAGAATTTCAAGAGAAAAATACTTTGTACCTAAAGATGATAAAGTAATATGTGGAGTTCCTCAGGTCTTTCTTGTAGATGTTGTGGTGTGCGGCCAAAAATCTAAATCTGTGCAGTATTGACGTAGAGCTGGGTTAGCTTGCGAATAAAGTGAAATTGATAAGCGGTCTGCCAACTTATAATGGGAATTCTGAAGGAATAGGTGAAAATTACCTATTTCACCTCCATATCTTTATTGGGTGGCCAACTGTGACTGTCTATAAAAAACAGGCTCTTCATTTATGAGTGGGCCTGGCAGCCTAGTATCAGGTGGACACAACACTGAATATTGTGGGGGTCAGTTTACCACTAAGACTATGTTTTTAGGATGTTTTTTCTCAGATAATTATGCAAAATGTTATTGAATAACACAATTTATTTCCTGAATTTTTTTTTACCTTTAAAAATTATTATAAAAATCTTGAAATTTCAATCTTGTATGAAATGATCTTTGGTAATACATTATATCTTGTGGTGTACAAGTACCAATCATGCAGTGGACTGAGTTGGAATGTTGTTTTCAGTTTTAGTATGGTGGTGTTGAAATTTTTCCGGAGACCAGCCCAGAGTTCAGGAGCTCATGAAGTCTCTCTTGGGAAAATTTCCAGCGTTGTTGGAAAGAACCGCATCAAATATCTAGACACTGAAATTTGTTTTTATGTTTTGGTTGAATGTGAAGGTAAGTGCTGCGCTATGGTTTGGCCTTCTTGACTTGCATTGAGTAATAAGAGTAACCATTTAGAAATGAAAGAACCACATTTGAAATTTGAATTTATTTTTTGTTATCATCTACGATTACTCATACCAGAGTATAAGCCAAATGGTCAGACCTTCATGATAGTCAGGGCTTTTCAATCTGCCTGTGGGAGACAATGTTTTCAGCTATCTTCAGTTACTAATACTAGGGGTTCTTATTACAGATTGGCTAAGTTTCCAGCACAGTTAATTATCAGCAAATGTTTATTTACAATAATAGATCTGTTAATGAAGGGAGCAATTTAATGGTGGTGCCATTATCAATTTGAGAATTGTTTGGATGACCATTTCTTTTTCCTTGGTGACTTCTTGTCTCTACTTAATAAAGTATTGGTTGTCATTGTAAATTGGCTACAGTATCACTTCAGTTTGACTAATTTTTCCTGTTTTGAATTAAAATTGTAATTAATAATAGATTAAAAAGCAATTGTTAAGTAATTGAGAAAACAGATTTAAACATCTGTTTTTAAAGCCATTGCTTGATCAGGAGGAGGACTCTTCCTGTGTCAGCCAACCTGTATTGACAGCAGAAGAGAAGCATTTAATGTAGACAAGTGGCCAATAGTGAGATTTAGTTTTTGTTTCCACCACTTGACTTTTTCAGAGATCTCAGTAGCAGATGAGGAGAAATTTTTGTGGGTTTTCATGACACCGTTCCAAGCCGCCTCAATCAAAAGGCACAGTTTTTTTCAGGGAAGAACCACAACAGAGTTCTCACCTTCTTGAGATAGGTCCAAGGTGGGTAATGACAGTTACATGGGCAAAATGGTAGATTGCTTCCAGATGCATTCCCAACCCTAACACTCAGTGGTCAGCTATCAATTCAGGTTGTGACTGGTTGTGCCAATGAAACTAGTAGTATTTTAATGTCTCATTGATTTGCTTTAAATAGCCTAACACTATCTTCCTCTACTTGCTGGAAATCGCATAAAGTTCCTTTGGTTTCTGGTCAGACCACAAAAAATAATAACTCAAATTTACTATGTTTTTTTACATGGATATTTTATTTTCCTTTGCTATTTTTTGTCTGTTAATAATTTATGTATTGACATGGATTAGCTCCCTTAGCACTGTCTGGAAACACTCATTCGCTGCCTATTCCTCATTTTTGTGTTCATGCTGTGAAGCCAAAGACTATCCTCGATGTAGAAAGTGGTGAGAAATTGATGTATCTGCATTAGAATTTCAGAGCTTCTGACTTTAAATACTAAGTTATACTTTTGACAGTTTAATGAAGCCTAAAAATCAGCCAATTATTCTTTATTTGCTAATTAATCAGCACTTCCCAAGTTATCATAGTAGAGTTGGGTTCCACATGATTTAAATACCTGTGTCGCCTTCTCTTCTATCCTTACAGACACAGGTAATGACTGTTCATGTTGTATTTTTCAGATCGATCTTAGAGAAGAAATGGTTCTCTACACCTTCACCATTACCGTACATTTGAAAATACGGTAGTTTTAGGTTGCCGCATAACACAAAATAATAACCAGAAGCTAGATGGCTGCTTTAGACCGCTTTAAATGGTCAGATATAAAAGGCTTTTAGCGTTTTAGAGATGGTGGGTAGGTATGACTGCTGCTCGCACCTGGGGAAGTAAAATAACAAGGGAGACAACCTTTCTGGTTTGGATATACTTTGCTTTGGTGGACTGGTCTTAAACTCTGGCACTATCCAATGATATGAAACATTGCCAACCATCATTAATACTGAAATCGTTTTACAAGATAATGGAAATTGATAGATCTAAGCCAAACCATCCCTCTTGGCTGAAATGACCCAAATTGCAAAAAGAAAGTGATGCCAGCTCAGTAAGGTTGATATCCTGCATGGGCACACATCAAGAAACTGAAACAGCAATTTTTGACTGCATTCTTCAGCCTCTTGTTACCAATGATCCCCTACAGAGACGTTCTGTCCCACTGCTTTACGTTCCATTCCTGCTGATGGTTGTTTAATTTACTTATGCATGTGTATTTTTTAAAATATTTATTTCAGACTGAATTTCTCAACACCATTTTCAACCAATGCTGTTTCCATCTGCCATTCCATTGGATTGAAGTATGTATCCCGGATTGAGTATTCAGTGAGGTACCTTTTAAAATCTTGCGGCAATGGACTGGAATTTTCAACAGATGAAATTAACAAAATTGCATCATTGCTACATGATCGGATGACCCAATGCATCTATGCCAAACCCATCGATAACTTTGATCCTAATGTAACAACAGACCCTGTGTTTGAAGTAGATGTTCAGGGAGAAGGTCGACTGGCTATGGAAAGGATCAACAAGAAACTAGGTAAATTCCTGTACACATTAGGCACATTTTTATTCAAGTTCCATTGAACGACAATTATTTTATTCTGCTTTTTTCTTATTCATTTAAAAGGGAATTCTTTAATTGATCATTTTTAAAAAATTAATTTCATTTCTATTCTTGTTAATGGTTTCTGGCTGAACACACAATATTCCAGGTTTCGCTGTGCTGTAGGTAACTTGAATGTTTGTCTTGTTGTTTCTACCCGTCAGCAGTTATACCTTCATTTGATGTTCAGCTGATGAATTCTCTGAGAACCATCAATACGGAGATCCACAGCCAGAGCTTCGGTGGTTGGTAGCGGACAAAGAGATTTGCAGATGTTCACCTCGCTACTCTGACCTTTGAGGAATTTTTGAAGAAATGCTTTGTTCTTTCCTTTATCTATTGAAAGAAAATTGTTTACCTGGCTGACAAACGGTTGGTTGTTCTGGACATTTCCTGTTTTAATTGAAATGTTATACGCAGGTTTGGCTTTTGATGACTGGGACCTTGAGTATTATTGCAAGTTGTTCAAAGAAAAGATTGGACGAAATCCCACCAGCATTGAATGCTTTGACCTCGCCCAGTCCAACAGGTGAGTTGTTCCCCTCCTATACCTTATGAACATTCGCATTACTTCTCCTGTGCATTATTTCCTCAAGTTTTCAGATTGGTCTCCAATTTTTCTTTTCTTATTTTTTTGGTTTTCTCTCAGAATCAGTTTGTATTGTTTGTTCTTGGTCTGATTTGATCCCTGGAGCCCTCTCTTTATTATTGCCAAATGTATCACACTACATATTTTCTTAATGTTATAGTTAAATTATTATTAATTAAAAACAATACCTTTAAGGTTTTCTAACTAAATTATTTATTCTTATATCTAAGATTACTTTTCTTCAGAGCAGTGTTCTTATTTTCTTCTTAATATTAGAAATTTTCATTTTTAAAACATAGAATTGAAAGTTCTGTACATCAGAGTTAATTTACAATTTATTTTTCTGTTCTGACAATTTTTTTTGTATTAATTGATTTCTGATTTCTCCTTCATTTCCAAACCACGTTACCTATAATATTTTGTTTTTTCAAAGGTGAGTGGTGACATCAGTTGAGCCGATCTTATTTGCATATTCAGTTTTCTTTCTTTCTTTTCTTCCTTTGGAGTTTTTGACATTTGTCTTTCAAAATTATTTGCTCATAGAATTTTTTATTTTAAACTTACTGTTTATTGAGGGTAAAGAATACTTAGCGATGGTGATGTGTATCACCTTGGAGAGAAATTAGTGATTACTAATAATAATTAGCGCAGAGCATCACCACCTGTCCAGGTAAATAAATATCTCTCTGTTGATTGTTTTCTATATTTTGTGGCAGTTTTCCAACCTCTAATGCACTTAGTGTGTTGACCAGACATTCCATGGATGCTTTAAATCTACTTTGCATTTAATTAATTATTAATTCATTCCTTACCTAATTCATCCTTTATGTAATGCATTACGGCCATTCTGGCCACTGGCCTACCATGTGTATCACAAAGAAAACTGTAAACTGTACACACACCCTTTTCAAGCCGGTTAGGTGACAGCCACCAGTCTATTTTGGTTTCATTATTATTTATTGATTAACATTTAGGTGTGTGATGAAATAGAAGACAAATAAATAGTTACTATCCTCAATTTTAGCATTTTTTCCAGCCTCTTCTACAGTTGGGTACCTCCAATCCAGCTCCTTTGGGGCTGAACAGCTGCTGAAGTACGGGCTCTAGATAACAATGTGGACTGAACAGTTGGTAACTTTTTCAGTGGAGTTTTCACACAGCTGTAAGAGCGCGCACCGTATTTTATGAGAGTTGAAAAAAAAACTGTTTAATTACTGTACTTTTTTCTTTCTTCATAACGTGTTTTCTTCCTGACCAACCAGCAGCACTATGGGATGCTGGACTGGATGTAGTTGACTGTATCTTTATCTTATCCTCTCCGTGTATCTAACCAGTTCTTTTATTATCTGAATTCCTAGTGAACACAGCCGCCATTGGTTCTTCAAAGGGAGGCTGGTGGTGGATGGCGAGGAACACAAGCAGTCCCTGTTTGAAATGGTCATGGACACGCACAGGTTCAGCAATGGCAATAACGTCATCAAGTTTTCTGACAACAGCAGGTAACACCCACACCCAACCCACCTTTTATGGCACTGGTTCATCTGTCTGCCAACTATTATCCTCGGATAAGGTCTCGAACTGAGTGACCACCACTCTTACACTCCAGAGAGATCCTGCTGTTGGCTTTTGTTCACATTACTGGTCTGAATCCTCCATGTCAACACCGCAACTTTGAAACCGATACGGAAATGTTTTGTTGCTCTCTTTCTAGTGGAATAGAAGGGTTTGCTGTTAAAGTCCTGGTTCCCAGCAGCCACGCCGCTCCAAGCCCCCTGGTCATGAAGGACGGTTGCCAGCGTCACATAATTTTCACAGCAGAAACTCACAATTTTCCAACAGGTGAACTTCACTTTGTCGACATTTTACCCGTGATAAAAGCTTTCTGTTTTGAAGCTTAACACTTTGTAATATAATAGGGCAAATAACAGCGGGCATGGTAGTGAATTAACATTGTATTGTTATACATTGAGGGAAAAAATGACATTACCGACTGCATGTGACTGCTTGTTTTTCTCTTTCCTTTTGTTAACACCATGTGATTTACTTTTTTTAGGACTGACCCGATCTATAAATTTATTGTGAAAAACAGTTTTACTTTTGGTGTCGAAATGGTCTCTGAAGCAACACAATAAGTTATTTAGCCATGCAATTTTCTATGATAGTTTGTAGGACACTGTGCATAATATTCATCAACCGTGAAATTAGAATTAATTGAAACATTACCAGATAATGGAGAAATGGTGTAAGGTATATCGCTGTTTGCTGAACATGTTTAAAGGGTTTCTACCATTCTAGAATTGTGTGTAAAGCTACATTGTCAGTCAGCCAGTCTCTTCATCTTCACATCGTTAATTTCTCACTTTACTCTGTAGACAGCTTATTTTCCATTTAATTTACAGTTGTGAAAACTCCATGTAGAAACACAAATTTGCATTTTTCATTTTGAAAATCATTGTTTACTTTATATTTTGCCTTTTGTGAAAATTTCAGTAGTTGCCCATTTTTAAGAGAGAAGTCAGTTTTTTCTCAGCCATCCCTTCTCATCTTAGAGAGATGAACACAGATTTGCTCTGTTTACAACACAAATGCACCACAAGGCATAAAATGCTTTTCCTTCCACTCACATGGCTCTGCAGTGGGATTTACATTGTTTCAGCTTATTCACTTACTTTCTACAATATCCTGGATGGTGGTTATGGCACCTGGGGAAGCATGCAAAAGTCGGTCTTAAGGGGGTCTCACTCTGTCGTGAACATGAAGAAGGTACCAAGCATAGTAAAAATAATTTTATTAAAACTGTTATAAATCCTTGGAGATGCTTGTGGCTAGATGCAGATACAGATAATTTCAAAATTTCTTGCTTGCTTATTGTTGTTTAAAGGGCGGGTTCTTTTCTCTCAACACCTTATGTGATAATTTTTATTTAGTTATTCAATCTCTTCTGACTTTCACTTCTGTGTCTTCAAGATGCATAAACCCTGCAATAGCAGTTATTTGGGAACTGGCTTCGTTATATAGAAATACCCCTTATCTCAGGACTGGCATCTTTCTAACTTTCCACCGTTGTCCGTCCTTGTACACCATCACCTTGAAATACTGGATGTGCTTGTGGCATGCACCACCCAATATGTACTAGGTAAATACTCTGTTTTTATATGGTACACCAGGTGCCTTCTGAAGCAGTGGTATTCAGTAAGAAAAGAGTTGATTTCTTTAAGGTGCCAGTGACTGCCTGTTTAACTGAAACACCTCAACACCTTTCTGCTTCACAGGTGTGGCTCCTTTCCCGGAGCTACTACTGGAACAGGTGGGAGGATTCGAGACATTCACTGCACTGGAAAAGGTGCACATGTTGTGGCTGGAACTGCTGGATACAGTTTTGGAAACCTCAATATCCCGGGTATAGACAAACACAAATTCTACTCAGCTTAAGAATCTATGACAATAGTGTGAGAAAAACAAAAACAAATTACATACGGAGCAGCCTCTTGATAACTTGATGTTGGATACCTCAAACACCCTGTCTAACTTTAAACGACACGCAGATACCACCAGAATGTCTGTCACATTATAAAAACTGCAGATAACTTGTCCTTGTTGCATAAATCTTAACAGATCTTTTGTTTAGTCCCTTGAAGTGCAGTTGGATGTTAATTTCTCTTTATAACTTGAAGTTTGTCAGCTGACAGTGGATGATTGATTTTTTGATTGCTATTTGCTGTGCATTTATTAAGAAACCATGAATTCTTTTCCTAAGCCGTTGATCATCCAAGACAATAGCTACTTTACTGGTTTACTGTCAGATAATGAAAGAATATTGAACATTTGATATATGATCAAAAGAAATAAGAAATCACAGTTTATTCTCTCATGAATTGGTTAAAGCCAATTTACTACTGCTTAATGGATTAGGATTGATTTTGGAATTTACAAGGAAGATCCCATTAATCCAGCATCAAACGGATTTTTTCCTCCAAAATTTAGTTCCCATCAATCAAATTGGGTGAACTTTAAAACAAAACGATATAATTATCTCCCTCTATGGTTTATTTAGTCCCCCCCTTCCTTTGCTATTCCAGGTTATCACCTGCCCTGGGAAGATGATCAATTTCAGTATCCAAACAACTTTGCACAGCCAGTCGAGGTAGCAGTGGAAGCCAGTAATGGGGCATCTGACTACGGAAACAAGTTTGGAGAACCGGTCTTGGCTGGTTTTGCTCGATCCTTTGGGCTGCAGTTGCCGACTGGAGAACGACGGGAGTTCGTGAAGCCGATAATGTTCAGTGGCGGAGTGGGCATGCTTGAAGGCAGTCATGTGAGGAAGGCAAAGGCAGAGAAAGGTAAGGGAGGGGAAGAAATTAGATTTTGGAGAATCTATGACTCCTGTTTGAAAGTAGCAAGTAGTCTGTCAGCATTGCTTAAATATTTCTAGAGAATGCAGGGAGAATTGGCCATCTTTGTAGAATTACAGTGGCAGGCACGGACCAAGTGCATTTTGTTTGTTTTGAACTCAGTTAGCATTGTTAACAGTCCAATGAGATCGTTTTGTTGATTCCAATTGGATTGTCTTTTCAGATGCTGGTTCCAGTGTAGATGGATGCTCCAACTCTTCTTTTGTTGTTTAATGCCAGTGTCGGCACTTATTCTTGTGATTTCTCTAGGCATGAAGGTTGTGAAGGTGGGTGGACCAGCGTATCGGATTGGTGTTGGCGGTGGGGCAGCATCCTCTGTCGAGGTGCAGGGTAATAATCGCAGTGAGCTAGACTTTAGAGCAGTTCAGCGAGGAGATGCAGAGATGGAGCAAAAGCTGAACCGCGTCATCAGAGCTTGCGTGGAACTGTTTGACAGGAATCCAATCTGCAGCATTCATGACCAGGGATCTGGTGGAAATGGTAATTAAACATTTGTCTGGCCTTGTGGTTTTTCTTCTTTCTTCTCCTATAATGGGTGTGTTTTTACAGGTGACAATATATTCATTATGATATGAACTGTTAGTTTTCAAATAAATCAGATAGATGTGATTATTTGCTTGAATGAGTCCAGCTTGATTACTCCAATAGTGCAGTTATCAATGTTAAAAATCATGCAACAACAATGCAGTCTTGGCACTTGCATGTTGTTCTCTTTTACCCCTATGTTTTTATTCAGAGCAGGTATAGTTTATCCTTAGACCTTTTAAGGGTTATGATTGTCAACCTTGTTTTTAAATCTAAGCTTAGTTTTTACATTTTTTTTATTGTACATGGACATCCTTAGGTATATTTTATGTTTTGATTTTTCTTTTCTTTTATTTCTGTTCTTTTATACTCTGTTTTACTACATTTTATTTTCATTTCATTCACATTATCTGGTTTTATTTGTTATCATATATTTTATAAGTTTTGAGATTTACAGCATTCAAGCAACTCTAGTTCATGGTAGCCATATTGAATTATCAAACTAAATTCATATGTCTGCATTTTCAATGGTTTGGTTGTAAACAGCAGTCAGATTAAATCAGATAATGGACTAGATTTAATCTGGATTGGACCTGTGAAGGTTCTCCATTTTTCAACTGAATGCAGTTTTGCTTTTTGAGTTAATTTTAACAAAGTCACTTTACCTGTAGGCAATGTCTTGAAAGAGATTGTGGAGCCTGCTGGAGCCATCATACATGCCAAAAACTTCCAGCTGGCTGATCCCACCTTGAGCATTCTTGAGCTGTGGGAGCAGAGTACCAGGAGAGCAACGCCTTGCTTACCCACCCGGAGAATGAGAAGCTGCTAAGTGAAATAGGCCAAAGGGAACGATGTCCAGTGTCATCTGCTTCGTCGGATCTGTGACTGGAGATGCAAAGGTAAATTAGAAATAATAATAAGAGAATACTAAACTTGTTATTGGTTAAAACCTCTAAAAGGGGGAGACCTTGACTTTTTTTTTTTTAGGGAAAATCTTTTATTGGTATTTTTTAAAAATATTAGGAAATGTAAAAATGATTGTACAGTAAGTATAAAAAAATTGGATATTTTAGTCAGAAACGATACGAGTTAGCTCCCTTCTTTCCAGTACAATTTAATGGGTTTAACTCTTAGACCAGGGGTCGGCAATTGGCGGTCCGCAGGCCAAATCCACCGCCCGCGAGCCCCTCTGGTCCGGCCCGCGGGCAGTCTTTTCTTTAAAAAGTCGTCATTCGTCATTTCTAAAAATAGTTAACCAACACACTAATGCTATAGGAAACTCGGTAAAGAGCGCGCAATTCACCGATATCAGCCATTCATTTTTGTCAAGATCGATGCCAGTGCAGGTGAATAAGAAAGTGCTTCATATTTATCGCAGGCGAGCTGGCAAGATGAAGTTCTTTTCATTGCCCTTTGACATTGTTGTAGACGATGCCTCTAGTGATCTCCAAATGGAGCTTATTGAGTTGCAGAGAGATGACCAGCTTCGTTCTCGCTTCTCTTCATTGCATCCTGCCACTTTCTTCAGGGATGTTATGCTTCCCAGTGGTCGCTTTCCTGGAATCGTGGGCCTGGTTCGTGTCATCATGTCAATGTTTGGGTCGACCTATAGTTGTGAACAATTATTTTCTCAAATGAAGCTCGCCAAGAACCCCTCTTCGTGCACAGTTGACTGATAGTCACCTCAATGATATCCTTGCTTTGAAATCTTGTAGCATTTCACCAGATATTTCATCTCTCTGGTTCACAGCGAAAGCACCATCATGTTTATCATTGTATTAAGAAGGCTGATACGCTGTAGTAAAGCAATAAATATATTTGTGCATTTATAAGTGTCCTTGTTTTTACTCTGGCCTGCGAGGTGATCTTGGGCCCATAATCTGCCACCCGATGTCTGAGAAATTGCTGACCTGTGTCTTAGACCCATTAAACCCCTTAAGTGCGAGATTAAATATTTGTTAGTACCCACCCAGTGCAGAAGATATTCTTGAAAAGAGCTTGTTTTCACTCTTAGCAATGTTAATGTCATATACTGTGTCTTGGTTCTGAATAATGTATGTGAAATATTATAGAACACTTACAAACAGTGTCCTAAATCACATAAAGAGTAAGAAAAGATCACCTTTTCATGTAAACTGTTTCACTATATCGCCCTGACTTTATATTTCAAAACTGTATGGTAAATTTCAATTCATGATGAGGAACAGAGAGGCTTGTTGCACACCCTAAAATGGTACACAGTTTCTTTCCTTTTATCCTTACTGAAGCAGACTTGACATCTGCAAGTAGGCTTCTCCTTTTTTTATGGTAGGTGGTATGAAACTAGGATAATGGCAGGCAGTGAGGCATACAGGAGTGTCCCCCCATTGATGGTTGCCCTTTTTGTTTTGGCTCCTTTTCCTTGTGATACTTCTCCAACAGCCTCCCAACTAATTTCAGTGTGACATCTAACCTGCTTAGAGTCCCACCCTGTTTCTTGTATAGAGTGTAGGAATTTAGTGCAGCCATGTCCATATGTGGCAAAATTGCTTCTGATAGTACTTTTTTCTCCTGCTTCCTTGCACTCAGCTAGGAGGACAAAAGGCATCACTCAAGTCAACACCTACTATTGTCATCATGGTAGTCAACACAA
>JACATO010001945.1:0-30732 GCA_018389105.1 Nautilus pompilius
AGGTACGTAGAGAGCGCGAAAGCTTACAGATCTCTGATCTCTCCCGGAAGAGCTCTCGCGATCAGTCTCGCTTTCCAGAATGTTTCTTCTCTACCCTCGAGTCTCGCGACGATCCTGATTAGAGATCTCTCTCGGCAGCTAGAGCCCGATCTCTCTCTCTCCAGAGAAAGAGAGCAAGAGCGAGAGCAGATTCCTCTAGAGAACCCAGATCTAGCGTCCGTCTAAAGAGATCAAGAGACACCCGAAGAAAAGAGAGATTCGACAAATATAGAGATAGAAGAGAGAGATCCAATCTCTTCTCTATGTCACTCTCATCTCTCTCTCCCATCTCTCTTCTGTACCTCCCTCATATCAGCCCATCTCCTAGCTCGCGTAGACGCAATCTCTCTAGATCGGGTCTAGAGCGCTATATCCATCTCGCTCTATATCTCCATCTCTATTCTATCTCCCTCCATCTCTTCTCTCCATCTCTCTCTCTCTCGCTCCCTCTCTCTTCTCCATATCTCTCTCTCCATCCTCTCTCTCTCTCCATTCCTCTCTCTTCTCTCCCTCCCTCTTCTCTATCCATTCTCTCTCTCTCCATCTATCTCTCTCTCTCTCCATCTCTCCTCTCTCCCTCCCTCTCTCTTCTCCATTCTCTCCTCTCTCTCCATCTCTCTCTCTCTCTTCTCTTCTTCTCCATCTCTCTCTATCTCCATCTCTCTCTCTCTCTCCATCTCTCTCCTCTCTCCCTCCCTCTCTCTCTCCATCTCTCTCTCTCTCCATTCTCTCTCTCTCTCTCCATCTCTCTCTCCCTACCGAAAAGCTAGCGAAATGGAAAGACGGCCGCGTTGTAGAAGAAGAAAAAAATTTGTATACAAATAATAATTAGATAAAGGAAAAGGAAGATTTAGCGGCGGTTTTAATACTGAAAGATATCACAGGTACATGAAATAAATAAATACATTGCGTCACAACTTTACCTCCCCCCCCAACAAGTTGTAAACATGGATGGTAAGCAGTTAAGGCAGCGGACGGGTGGGGTCGGTTCGGAAAGCTGTTTGCCGTTCTCTACAGTAAAACCTCGATGATGTCCATGTATTTGACTTTTATTGCCAGAAACCGAAACAAAATCTTGCTCTGTAGACGCAAAGGTCGCTATCCCACTGACGTCCTGTCAAGGTAAACGTCGTCGGTTATCTCCCATGTAGCTGCTTGTCGTTTCCGTTGAGCGCGGAGAGTATTCGGTCAAACTGCAGAGTGCACGGAAGCATTCGGGGCCGCCGCCATCCGACCCGTGAACGAAGTGCAAAGGGAGGGTATCGGCAGCGCCCCGCTCGCACGGTAACAACAGTAAAGTAAAAAGAAAAACAAATGCAACAGATAAGAAGTTTCGAATGAGATTTAATAAAGTCTAGATAAACCAGCGTTTGAAATACTGTCTGCCGGCTGTTTCACCTTTTTTAATACAGTAATAAATTTTTTAAAAAAAAAAAAAGGAAAAAAAAATTGTTTTAAAGAGATGAGTCACGTTTGTTTTGTTTTTTTTGTGGACATCACCGGCCATCAGAACCGGTCACGTGGCCAGTTTAAAAAAAAGGGGGGGTGTTTACGCTAGTATTCTATCCATCTATTTGGTTTTCAGGGGAAGAAGAGAGGAAAATAACAACTGACGTCTTAGCTCTTCCCGGTGGTACTTAACCCTATCACGGTGAGCTATTATTTCCAAACTGTTAGAAAACCACTGGCGCGGAGGCGGGGTGGGACTCCGACTCCCACCGCCGCCGGACTAGTCCAGCGGGGCCGGGGGAAAACCCGATAGGAAAAACAGATAATAACAAACAGCCACATTAGAAAAGCTCCCCCTCACGACGACAGCGCTTCTCTCACGAACACACGTACAGGGACACGCTCCCCGGACCAACGACGAGGGCGTCGAGAAAATGAACTTAGTTGCAATGTAACACCAAACACAACACCGAGGCAAATGATATCTTCTGAAGTCTTTGGAACATAAATTGTTATGCAGACGATGCCACACTCCTTCAGCTTCCCTAAACCCGGTCGTAGGTGGACATCATTGTGGCGCCATTGCATGTTGTTTTCTGAAGAAGAAAAAACCGGGAAAAAGAATTAGTCGGTCTTCTAATTATTATCATCATCTATTATTATTATTTTATTATTATTATTATTATCTGAAAGCTGGCTTGACTAAATGTTTCGTCGTTACCTAAACAGAGTCGGCGATCGCTACAAACCAGAACACATTTGCTGGAAAATATAGATGAAGAACTCGGCTTTAATGTTCAATGTTTAATCAGAATCTGTGTTAGCTGGAATTTTTTTTTTTTTAAACCGTCAGGGTGTGTGAAAGAGTTAATGCAGTATCCGACCTACGTTATCGTTTTAACAATTCGGATTTTAAGAAACTCTACGTAACTGTTAGTTATTTCAACTACCAAGTCACGCGGAGTAAAGGCTGCGCATTCATGTAGGACACAACTAGATCGCGATCTGCGCGAGACCGTGAACGGCAGCAAATGTCAAAGTGAAACTAAAGAATTTATCGTGGTCCTTGCAAAACGTATTACTAAAAGGCTGCGATCGGCATTCGTTACGAGTTTATTTGTCCGGCATAATTGCCGAACTCTCGTCGGGGTGGGGGAGGCATTTGCATTTATCACGTGATCATTTTCGCTTTTGTTCGACATTATTCGATAACGGAAAAAATGGCTGCGAAACGCGCACACCACCACAACCGAACACACCGTAGATATTCGTTCTAATATATACGCATTTCAACCAAGTGTGTGCTCCTCCGTTTCTTCAGTTTCTCTAAATACAAAAATTTTTCACAGGAACCATTTGGAGATGTTTATAGAATTCGTACCACGATCATATTCGGTCCTTCGATCCAGCGTACAATATGCATTTCAGCTCCATTCAGGCTCTCGCCGGTGTGCTTCTCCACAAACCTGTCGCCCTCCGCCTTGATAACGCTCTGGAAAGAAGGAAACAGAACATAACCAGTGCTTACTCGCTGCATTTCCCATTTTGTTTTATTGTCATAGAAGAAAACGGAAACCAACCAGGTGTCAACTCTTAAGGTCGAACGTCGTCAGCTAGAAAAACAAATTGAAATCAACCCTTTCGTTCTTTTATTCTACAAGGTTTTTTTTTTTTTTTAAATTTACTCTCCGTTTTCTGGGTAGTAGAAATGAAATAGCAGCAACAATTTTACCAACGCAGATATTCTCTATAGTAGGGGGGATGGGATCTGTCCCATGCTACAAGACCTGACCCGCCGTCGTGGTGGCAGACATTTAGCCTCGACCAGAAGAGCGCAGTGACGTAACTTATTAACTCTCTGGGGAGGGGGGGGCCAACCCCACCCCACCACGGCTGGGCGAGTCGGGCATATTTCTAAAACAGTGGCACGTACTGTCATGGGAGAGCCGTCGATGGAGGCCGACTCGTAAGATTCTCCGAGCTTAAACGAAAAAGTCCTTGTCGCTACACCGGCCACACCCACGTTAATCTTCCAACCATCCCCCTCTGGCACGTACTCGATTTCCGTCTTCGCCTTTCGGTACCATTCTTTCTTATCGTCGGGCAATCCTGCAATAAGAAAGAATATTTCGTGAGATTAAAAGGCATCTTCCCCGTTATCGTAAAGTAATAAAAAAAAAAAAAACAACCGAGAGTTGTCGTCCTTGCTTGAGTGTTTTTTTTTTAAGGGGAGGAAGGGTTAACACCAAATCTAACATTTAAACCGAAACCCACGGCACCCCTTTCTACTTCTGGCGTAATTTTAACCTTCCGACGATTGGCCAGGCCCTCGCAGGGAGTCAGTCAACTTAAGAATTCGATTCGCACTCAGTGCACATTGGGACTCCAAAAAGCCATTTCACGGTCCGGTGAACGCGAGACTACCTGGAAATGAGCAGAGCTGAAACGAAGCGTAAGCTAATAGATGAGGGCCTGCTGGATTGGTGTCAACGCGTCTGAACTTAATGAACTGGTGCTCGCAGAATCTTAGATCAAGAACTCTGCTTAGGATCTGTTTCTCTGTAAAATCAATTTTTTTTTTAGAAATTATCCAGTTCCATTTATTTTATTCCCAGTGTGTTTTTGTTTGTTTTTTTAAGTCTATATATATATCCTTTTCACGAGCACGTGACCGGTCAGGTGTTTGAATGTGGTACCCGCGAAAACTGAAAAAGCAGACGACTTTCGGTTGCCATTTTTTTTTTTCTTATTGGTGGCATTCGAGAATAGCAGTGCAACCTTTGTGCAAAAAGAAATCGGGTACTGCGTAGAAAAGGGGGTGGGGTGGGATCTACTTAACCAGTACCATTTGTTAGTTAAAATTGTTCGTCTCTCCGTGATTTGTACAGCCGTTTCTAGACGGGAGAGGGGCGGAGGACGGTTACGGCGACCAGTCGGGCCCGTGTCAGCGAGTAGATGGATTAGAAAGCTAAACAAAGTGAGTTTTCGCAGTTTGAATCTTCTAGTTTTTTTTTCCCCTTTTATATCAGAGAAAAGGAGTCCGCGACTGCCAGGTTACCCGACAACACGGTCGGCCTCCGCGCGCCGTTCGCTCGAGCGGATACTAATAGGTCTGGCACGCGTACACCGGCTCCAGACGACGGGCCGGCCGACAGCTGAGAAGGCTGCCAGCCCCAGTCCTTAAAGCTGATCATGTTCCGGTGCACATTTGTCGGAATTTGTTTTCGTCTGAGCTTCCGACAAAATAAAAGGCTAAAAGGGAGGCGATGATATATATATATATATATACATATTTTTTTTTTCTAAACGTGCAAAAAAAAAAACACTTAAGGGAATTGAATTATTCAGGAAGTTAAACATGATTTAGTACCTGTCTTCCTTTAACGGTCGTCCCCCAACAAACTGTCTGTCTCTCCTCGTTTCTCGAATGAATAACGATGGTGGTTGTTTCCCCGTCGCACAGTTGGAGGATTTATCGAAAAAATTCTTTACAAATCCGGGTGTAAAATGTTCGCGTATCCACGCGAAATACAGAGATAGGGAAGAAATTGCTGTGAGCTGAAAGGGTCTTATCGGGTTCTGACGGAAAGAAAGCAGATATGGCTGGCTAATTATCGGCGGAGATTGATTTATGGATGTAATTATTAATACTGGGATGCTCGGCTTCGGAGGACAGGTTTCGGTCGAGTTGTCACAAGCGGAGCAAACAACCCCATTAATCTAACAGTTCAGGGAACTTTTTTGCTCTGTCCGCCATCTCGAAATCCCTTCGGCACGGTGGAAACTGGTTGCACGCCTTCAGAAGTTGTCCTCCTGCCGGCAGAATTTACCAATTTGCTTTTACTGAACGAGTTAGGGTTAGAAGTGAGCTTTGAGAACCAGGTATTCGTGCAGATGTCGACATATAAAAGAACCAAGGGGCGTCATCATTCAAAAATGGCATTTAGGAGAGAGATACTTGGAAAACGTTTCTTCTTTTAAAAAAATTCACTCTTCAAGGTGGATTTTAAGCACGGCAGATAGTGTTAGGAACCTGTATCTTTAATATGAATACGTATTTGTTTCATTTCAAGCATTAAGCAAGTAACTTAGCTCACGGGTCATTTTCAATAATTAGTTCTATATATACTTGTAGACAGGTGTATTATGTGTGTATTGCTTCTCTCTCTCTCTCTCTCTCTCTCTCTCTCTCTCTAGGGACAAGTTCACAGCTTTAGCAACCATTTATTGCAGTTCATGTGTCCGTGATAAACGTGGGGTCCAGCATGGATAGCTGGTAATTAGTATCGCTTTCTAGTCCAACGAGTGCACCTCAAGGTGGCGTTATACGTCGAAATCTTCTCACTGACTTTAGCCGCCTTACAGAAGAATTTTCAAGATGGCCGGTGTTAAATTTTTTCCCGCTTATTTTTTACATCGCTGCCCAAAATCTTTGCTGAGTAAACTTGTCGATATATCTTTTGCAAAATATATATATATTTCCAAATTATAATTGATAGATTTTATTCAGAGAATCACCCATTTTTCTCGCGCATCCACTCGCTCGGAGTAAATGAAGAAGTCAGCAGACTCAGACGAGTGCGTTTTGGTAGGCTGCCAGATGGCTGCTGCTACCCGACACCACTAATGGCTGAGATGCCCGAAGTTGGGGGGGGGGGGTGACAGAGAAAGAGAGAGAAGAGAAAAGAAAACGGAAATTACGTCCGTCTTTTTTACCCTGTTTAATACGGAGAAACTAGCACTGACGCCATGACGTCATAACTAGTAACTAAAGGGGGAGAATCAGTTGTCTGCTCTTCTGCAAAGTTTTTGAATTTTTGGTTGTTTTTTTGATGCAATTTAAAAAAAAAAAAATAATCTTTAGTATTTCTGTTCGCTACTTTCTCCATGGTTGTCTACGCCGTGTCGAAAGATGTCTTTTTTAAAGAAGGCCGCGTATCCAGGGCAATTTTACGTACTAAATCTCTTGGTAAATAGGAGATGACTTCCTTCTTGTTGACGCATGCGTGCTAAATCAAAATAATACTATACTTTAAAAAAAATTTTTAAAAGGTAAGCAGCGATTGTTTTCCGATTTCTGAGAAACAATTTTTAAAATGTATTTATTATATATGGACTTAATCATTTTCGGTAATAACTCAACTGTTGCATGCGCCTTTTTCTGTTTGTTTAAAGAAAAGTTAAAAACGAACTCTAAAATTTTTTTGAAAATATCGCTAAGGCTGACTACTGATTTCTACATCTGGTGCCAAAGAGGCGAAACGAACCCGACAATACGGCAGACAGTTCTCATTTTGTTGTTGCATTTCTGAACGGTATGTTTTCCGTGGCTCTCATGGAGCGCGGGCCGCCTGTGTGCGCCATCTGTTGGCCGGCAAGTGTAACCGGAGTTACTAGAATTCTATCTAATTTACTATCCCAGCTAACAGAACCCGACTCGAAGGGTACACTGATGACTGAGCGTGGGACTACTGGGACAGAAATCAAGGCGGTTTTACTAACTTGCATTGGGATTCTGATTTGCGACCCCTGACGGACATTTTCGCTGAGTAAAGTATTTAAAATGTTTGTTGTTTTTTTTTTTCATCTTTCTGCACTCGCCCTCACTATTTTACTCGAGCTCACTTTGTTGTCATAAAAGATTTTTTCTCCTTTACATAACATTTATTACTTCCGGACTGCACTCTCAAGCCGACCGTTTTGTCGAACACCAAAGACTTCGTTATCAGCGCGAGTAGTAATTGCTGTTAATCTCTTGTGGAATTTTAAGATAGTCAACTAGTTCTGACTCCGCCTCCCACTTTTACCACATCCAAGTTCTCTTAAATCAAGCTTAAGAACGTTCGTCTTTGTTCCGAACGGAAGTGACGCAGCTCCCCTGGCGGGGAATGGAAGATTTTCCTAATGACCGTTCGGTTAATTCTCCAGTTAACGCTCTCAATTAGAAAGGCTGTAGTTTTACACGCTTTTTACCTAGCTACGATTTTCTTGGTACACATTAAAAAGACGATGAAAAGTCTTTAATCGTGCAGTTTTAATCAAAACGGTGCAGAGACGTTAAATAGAAGGATGAAAGTGTGGGCCTGGCGAGCAGGGACGTCACGTTATCTGAGATGCGCTGTCCTCGACCGTCGTCCGTTGCCCCGCGGATAGCGTCTCTTGTTTGTCTGGTGGTGTTTTTTTTAATAATAATATCACAACAAAGAGATACTGAGGCTGAGATAAGCGAAACACACACACAAAACAAACAATGAAACATTTAAAATAAGCGTAGCTGCCGGTAATAAAATCTCAGAAAAATAGTGAATGATGGAACATGATCTTAAAAAGACGACAACCAGGAAGAGAATTTTAACAAAGGCTCCAGATATTTCTTTCCTTTTCTTTAAATCTAAAACGACGTCCGACATTCTATTCGCCCAGCAGCTTTCTTTATCGTGTTCTTCTCTCTGATCGGAATCCACTACAGATTTCTGTTGGAAAATTGTATCCGTCCATCAAATCGCAGTGGCGCTTTTAAATTTGTTTGTTTTCTCGAGCTGCCAACCAGAGTGCCGATGCAGTTTCTTGTTAAGTATCGATGCGAGTTAACGTGCAGTCAGAATTTCTGCCACATTTCCTGATTGAAATTACTAGGTAACCGATCTCGACATCAATAACAATAGTAATGATGATGATGATGATAAAATCATATTCTTGTCGTACAGAAAGGAACTATACTCCTCGCAGTTTTAACATATATCACTACTGTTTATAATTTAATTTCGGTACTGGAATGACAAATGACTTATTTCTAATAAACGTCTGATAGATGATTATCGTACCCGTAGTTTGTATTTTTATTTTGCTACTACTGCATTGCTATGGCATCGGAGGTTCGAAATATATATCGAAAGTTTAAATTTGTGGAATTTCCTTGATACAGGTGTGTTGTTAAAAAAATCGGAATTTACTCAAGTTTAGTATCTCTCAGTGACCAATTAATTCCTTAAAAGTAGTTTTTATTGAGCATTATTCAGATGTCGCTTTCTGTTAATTAACCCTGATTCGTGTAGTAGGTTTTTTTTGTTTTGTTTTAGCATTCTTCATTAAAATCGGGATAACATCTGTATCATGGTCTTGCCCCAGACTCTGTACCATATTGTAAAGTCATAACGAGATTAAGCTAAATAGGTGAGGCAGTTATATTATCTTCGTGCATTCGAAACTTTATCCTCTCCCGACTATTAAAAGCAAACAACCGCGAAATACATTTAGAGAAACGAAAAAGAAAAGTTTTGAAAAGGAATTTAGTATTTAGATATGCCTAATTTTTTTTATAGCGAAAGCCATAAAATGCCATTAACGGTTAATCATCTGCGCTGTTTGAGTTTCTTTCTGCGATGGCAGCGCAAGTTGTCTTTTATAGCTATCGTCCCCGTTGGGGTGGTGGGAGGGGATGCAAATCGGTTGGGTTTATTGGCCGCCGTCGTCGTGGTGCCGCGGCTCGCCAGATGGCGTTCTCTGCACTTCCGCGAAGCAGGAACGCTGAAAAGTCTCGCCGGGTTTTTTCATAAAAGTAAACCAATTTAGTTTGCCTCTTTGTCCGTTTATTTTTCTCCCCTTGATAAAGCGGCATCATGGTGCGGGTGTCTCTCGGACGGGTACACAGAAGAATCTTTGCCCTGAAAGTTTTTCTAACCCGAGTGTTCCCTGTTCCTGGACGGTCTGACCGACCGCGTGAACGGAACTCGCGATGGTCTCGCTCGATAACCGAGATGCATTGCGCTGTCTCTTCCATCCCCCGACCCGACGCCGCCAAGTTCGGTGTAGGATGCTGCACTGAATTGCTGTTTTTTTGTTTTTTTCCCCTTCTTTTTTCATGATTACTTACTTGATTACAGGGTAAGCTGCGCTCGTGCCGTTCCCAGAGTAACAGAGCTTTGTTGACAGCCAATTTTCATTAAAAAAAAAAAACACATCTAATGTTTATTGTCTTTATCCTTACCGTGTGTGCGCGTATCAACAGACGACAGTCGTGTTGCAGGAATCGTTTGTTTACAATAATTAGCCATTTCTCTCTTTTTAGAACGCTAAAATCTCTATGAAAAAGAAATCTAATTTAAAAAATATTACTTTTTAAACCAGTTATTCATTCAGACGCGTTTCCTCCCTGGGAAACAAGTGGAATTTTTTTTGAAGAGTCGAGTAACTAACCAGCAGCAGCCGCCTCGTTTGTTACTAAACACTCGGCAGCGAAAATAGCTTGTGGAGGAACCCTGCCCTTCGACTTCCGGCCCGTCTCCTACGAGAAGTCAGAACTCGGGCCTAGACTTTCCAGGAGTGCGCACTGATACCAGCTGTGGTGAGGTTTTGTTTGGCTGGTTCCGGCTGACCAGCGTGGCGGGAAATTAGCCGAACGATTGGGCTTATTCCTTCCATACTCCGTGGAGTGAGAGGGGCTCGGCCGACAGTACGCGTGCGCGGAGTGTTGGGGCGACCTCAGGCGGAACGCCTCGAGCCGCACTAGCAGGGTGCGACATGGGGACGCCTCACTGACCGCCACTCGGTTTATCTCTCTCATTCCTGGAGGCTTCGGCCCGACCCCTGGCGCCGAACGGAGGAAAAGCCGCCAGCACGAGGCGAAAGGCGCTGGGTCTAGACTCGGGACCCACCCACGAAACACGTGCGCGATTTGATGGGAAGAGCGTGCATAAGAGACATACGAGAGAACACTGGTCATACACGCAACCGAAGTTCGGAGATACAGCCGGATGAGGCTTGTCAGCGCATCCCTCACGTGGGGGTACCAGCGGCGACTCGTCGTGTCGCTCTGGATGACAGCGTCCCGAGGAGGACGGCCATGGCGCGGCTCGGCTTAGTTATTATCAGTGATCGGTTAGACGGCTGTCTGGGATCACTGTACGGGGCGGAAAGGTATGATGTGAACATCCCTTGTTTTTTTTTCTTGTTACACGAATGGCCCCTCCCTAATACTCGGGTCCGGCGCCTACATTCTACGTATGTGCGTCTTGTGGCTTGAAAGTCGCGCGACTCTTCTCCGTGTTTTGCTCTGCTGGACGGTTAATAAAGTAAGACTCCATAAATTGACTTTTAAAGACAATATAATTTCAATTTCTTGTTGTCTGTTCTCTCGGGTTTATATTTACGTTTAATTCTGCTAATTTCCTAGTTGTTTTCTCTACAGTGTTTACAAACAAACTTTTAAAAAACGAGGAGTTTTAAAAATCAAGGATTAACCCCTCTCCCTCCCCCCCGACATGTTCAGCTTAAACGTCACGTGCTTTTACTATTCGCAAAACCAGAGATCAGTTTTAATCGTCTTTGCAAAAATGGCGTACAGAAACCTGGAAGGAGGGTGTTTTGTTGTTTCCGCTGTTTTAAAAGAATACAAAAAAAAATACGCATACCATTATATGATAGTTAGGGCAACAAACGAGAAGAAGAGATTAGTTCACACTCGGAAAGGATATTTGATGAATTACTCGGCTGCAAGCAGATGTGCAAAGGGACGGTACTAAGAGAGGTGGCGACTGTTTCAGAAGTAAATCTTACCTATGGCAGTGATGAGTTCGTCGAATCCTTCCTTTTTCTGCTCTTGCCATTTGCCAACGAATCCGCTCAGCGACATGATGGTGATGAATGATTGTTGTTGTAATAGTGGTGGTATCGAGTTTCCTTATAGCTGGGCTGCCTTGAGACTACTTCCACGCACAGCCAGGTCGCTGTTTTATACCGCCGCCTTATCACCGGCTCGTGGTAGGGGAGGGAAGGCTGCTGAGGAAACATATTTATGATTGGTGGAGACAAATAATGAGACTTACGAAGGTGGGGTCGGCGGGTACGAAATGCACGCGCCAAACCTACCTGCTCAGCGATGGGGCGGTCGGCCGGCCGGTCGGTCGGTCGGTCGCCGGTACGAGTCACGTAATCACGCATATGTCACACAATGAACGAATGCATGAATTATTCCCCGGGATCTGCTGCCCACATATGGACCGACCGGGTTAATTCTGTTCTGCCGCCTCTTGAACGACGCGGAATCTGCGCATTCTTCGCCAGTAAAACGTCGGCGGGCTCGGGCGCGTCCGCCGTGGATATTGGGGGGGGGGATAAATAACAAAGGGAGCCACCCCCACCCCTGACTCGTCCGTAAATAAGTCTCCGCTGAAGTTTTGGTAGAAAATGCGATTATCGTTGCGAAAGGTTGATTGCGTTGGCGTCGTCCCACCCAGAAACTCCGTGAACCGGCGCCGGAGGGAGCTGTCTGCCGCCCAATACAACAATCGGCAGGCGGCCATTGCGGGCCGGGGGCTTCTTATCCCCGCTAGTGTGGCGTGGTGTTCAGTAGTAGTGGTGCTGGTCGGTCTAGGTTGGTCAGTTATGTGGATGCGAGTTCTCGATTGGAAATCCGATTTTCTCTTTCATTTGAAGACGATGGGTTTCCAGAGCAAACCTTCAGAAATACCGCTGGTTCTTAGACAGGGGGAAACAGAAATAAACGGCCGTCTGCTCGAACAGGTTACGTAGATGTACACACACTTTTATGAAAATTAAAAACTTAGCCTTTGCTTGATCAAAATCTTAAACCAAACCATCTCTCTCTCCTCTCTTCTCTCTCTCTCTCTCTCTCTCTCTCTCTCCCCCCCTTGTATTCTTTTTTAAAAATTCCAAAAGCAGCATCAGGTGAGAAGCGGGGGTTTCTGACGTAGACCCCGCGTAATCAGTCGCAAGGGATCCTGCGAGGAATACCCAACCGTAAGAATAAAACCAGTGTTCCTGGTCATCGTGCAACGAAGAAGCGGGACCTCCCGTCTGATTCGAACGAAGCGAAAACGGCCATTACAGCAGAGGTCGCTCTAAAAGAACCGGGTGGTCGCTCTAAAAGAACCGGGTTTACCGGTTAGTGGGGGGGGGAGAGATGATGATGGAGTCCGGTGGTGGTGACATCAGCGTTCTATACGGGTTATCACTTCTTCAATTTTGTTGGTCCTTGCCCGCTAATTAGCCCCTAATTGTTTTCTTAAATAAGTCACGACTTTATTGCCTAGAAACCATTTATGTTCAACCTAATTTGTGACAACCGCAATGACGAATATTAGGCGCGCAGTTTCCGTTTCGTTAGGGAGAAGTCATAAGGGAGACGGCTGGACGAACGCGAGAAGGCAGCTAAGTATTTATTTCCCGAGCAAAACAAAGACGTGTACCAAAGAATTTATACTAATTAAATTTACGCGGCGTTAGATTTATAAATTTTAGAATAAAATTTCTAGATTTATTGGATGGGAATTTGGTATATTTTAAAATATGATTTTACCATTCACTAGGGGGTGGGGAGAGAGGTCCCCGAAGGCAGCAGAAGGAAGAGTCGGGTCCACAAAGATGGCGGTCTGTCTTGAGTATTTTTATCGTTTCGAATTTTGTTCCGAAATTACCAACCCCCCCCCCCCCCAGGTCGGATAAGAGAAAGCGCACTGTTTTCCACCTCGTATATTCTCCACGTATGTTGTTATGCTATTATATAATTTTTATTTTTCTCAAGAAAATTGTTTCATCCATTTTATTGTTGCTGCTGCTGTTGTTTGTTCTTCCGTTCTGTTGCAGCAGAGGCTTTTAACCATTTTCCTTTCCTTCAACACTTTCCCGCGCCACTTGATAACCGTGAGGTGTATGGCGTATTTTTTCTAACATCTTCCTTCTCTTATCATATAAAGTGTCGCTAATACCATCAGCGGGTTTCAGTATCTTTAACCAGACCCCCCACCGCCGTTGTATCGCAGAACTTTTTCTTGTTGTTAGTGTTGCGAATCAAATTGTTTTCTTAATTTGTGTTTTTAACTTATAGCTAGAATACTTTATTTATTTATTTATATTTTGAAGCAGCTAAAATCAAACCAATTTCAGATACTATAGTCGAAAAGTTTTCGTTTTACATTATGAATTTATTATCATATTATTTCTGTGTCGCATCGTGAGCCGTGTGTTCTCCTTGCTGTTTCACACTACATGGTTTCTTTAAAAGATGCTGCCGTCTTGCACCTGTCTGATTTTGCTTTCAGTAGGTTTCACCTCGCAATTAATACAAACAGGTGAATGCTCGCAGCACTCGAGTCTCCAACAGCTGACCCTTCCATTTGATTTTACCTCTGGAAGAAAAAAACAATCTGATAAAAGCCGAGTAGGCGCATAAAGGGTGTATCCACCGATGATGGGTTCAGCCGGGCGTGTTAAGAAACCGGCTGTCGTGTTAAAACAGACCGCGTATAGGGGGCGCTGGACGTCTGGCTTCTCATTAGACACCCGCCAGCCACACACGGCTTTCTTTTTCGCTCGCCATTTTCAAGGACGGGCTCAGAAGTCTGGCTACACATCCGAGTGAAAGTGATGTAGCATCCACGAACTTTCTGAACCGTGTGTAGCGCAAAATCCATAGATTTCTTACCACGAGTTGATCGTGCGCGCGTGCGTGACCCAAACAGATGTACAGTATATGTTTCTGCAGCCCGTAAACAAAGTCATATCGCTAGATAGGATTTTTATACGTCGGACCTCTCAAACACGATACATTGAACTAGGGGTTTGGTTTTTCTTCACGTTATTACGGAGATCTCGTGGTTTCCGTTTAGGTTTCGATGTGCTGCAAGCTAGAGATAACTTTTAGCGATGCCGCATCTCCAAATTCGGCATTTAAGATGGTGGTTGATGCAAAATGGCACGACGCCGACGAAGGAGAGGATGTAGAACTTGCCCGAGAGGTAGGTGTGCTCCGATTCGAGTCAGTAAAACGTCAAGCAAGAACAAATCGCTTTCGGGACGGAGTTAGTTAAAATCTGACTATAAAAAGCCGGCAGGTGTCGGTGTCTTAATACAAAATGTACATAGTTAACTCCAGGATAATGTTGAGCAGTGGGGACAGGTGTTTATCCGCATACCATTAGCCAGTGCCTACTAAAAGGCAGGGCGGGGTTCTGCCCACGATCGCCATGGGGGTGAGCTGTGGAGAGGGATTAGCTGCGAGTGCCAGACTGCTTTCCAGGCGCTTAAAAACGCTACCACGACAGATTTGAGATTCTTTAAATTTACGAGAGGTCACAAGCTGATTCTGTCAGGGATTACTTCATTTTCGTGGATGGCACCCCTCCATATCGTGCGCGTAGCCCGGCAGTTCCGGGAACAGGAAACAGCTATCCGTACGAAGCATTCAGCTCGTTCTTCAGACCCCGACCAGACTCATCACTTTTGGATCATTTTCCAGCGCGCGACCCGAGAGGACTCGCCGGCTGTTTTCGTGAAATAGAATGGTCCGAGCCAGGTCAGGGTGCGAAGATCCATCAGATGCGGGTCTAAGCTGCCGTGTGTGTGTGTGTGTGTGCCGGAGGTCGCCACATCACGCACGCCGCGCGGCTGGTCTGGACAGGGGATGATCGTCTCTGCGGGGTCCGTTCTGATTTCATTTTAAATTGTCTTTGACGTTTTCCGGCAATAATTTCTTCTTAAATCAAAGCTGAAGCGCACTTCAGGCCCCCGCTTCCGTTTCGGTTATTTTTACGACATCGGCGTTATAAATAAATGCGTCAAAGTCGGTGCCGGCGACCATCTGAAGAACCGTCTTATAAGGGCTGGAATGGCGTTCGTCTTTAACTCGCGCTGCTGACTCAGCCGGTTCGCTCTTCCAGTCACGGAGTTACAGAACTACTTAGGGTCGACATACGGTTCTGATCTGAGGCCTGGAGATTTATACTAACAGTAAAGTAAAGAGCGATCCGGTTCTCGCCGCAGACGCCGACCCACGACCGGAAGTGCCCGTCCCCGACTACCCGTCTGCGGAGTGTAGTGAAAATGGAGCCGCCGACTCGCTCTTAGCCCATTGTGGACACGTGACGTACTTAAAACCTCGTGTGGTCTTCCGTTATCGTGACGGGAATCGAACCCTAACATTTCGGAGGGTAAAATAGCGTGCATAATGTTGCTGCTGTTTTTTTTTCTTCTTTAAATAAAGAAACTATAGCTTCGTGTGAATTAGTTATCGTATAAAGCGACACGATATATTTCGGGCCGCGTTATAAAACTCAACTCCAGTTTGCAATCCTTCAGTTTTATGTACGCGGCTCGTACTGAAAGTAATGAGCTCTAATTAATTACAGGAAAACCACTAATCGGAAAACCTACATCCACCTAAAACGTAATCCTTCCTGCCTTCGTTAACACCAGTAGAACCATTGCTACTCGACAGGTGGAAGCACAGTAGATGTTGGAAATGGAGTGTCTCGCACGGATAGTGTGTTGAAACAAAACGCTGTGGCGAAGTCCCTTACAGAAGAAGGTAAGGCCCTAGAAACGTTCGTGTTCGTTTGGTATCAGTTATGCACGTGCAAAACGGTTTAGTCACTGACAGAAATGGGGATTATAGGGGAAAGTAACACGCACTGATTTTTTTTAAGGGGGGGTTAATATTTCCGACAGATTTTGTGTGCATAAAATCTCAGGTTTATCCGAATAGTAATTTTTCTGTAATTAACCGCCCAGCAGTATCCCTCGTAAGTAAGCCTGCGCTCTCCCTTCCTTCGCGGAATCGACATCAGTGAAATAAGCGGGTTTCGTACTTTTCTAATTGTTAGTATTCGGGGTGGAATCACCCAGAATTACAGCCCCCGGAACGTTTGTGGCGTTCCGGAGAATGGAAGGTTGACTCCTAGTAGAGAGAGAACTTGTCAGAGGCTCGCCAGCTTACGCAGATTGTGGAATTGTACTGCCATCGACGGTTGGATGAACGAAACGGACCCATCGTCAGATTATTTCAGCTTAGTTAGACGGGGCGTCCGAGATTGGAAGCGCGTTTTCCTTTTCTTTTACCAGCCAATATCGTGTTGGCCACGCCGAAATTTATAAGAAATCGAAATACAATTTATGATTAAGGAGCTTAATGCAAATCGATACGGTCGCTTGAAACGGGTACCCGATTGTTTACCCCAGATCTCGACCGTTGGATAATGGTGTAATCCTGTCTGGGCGAGCACGAGATCCTTCAAAAAAAAAAAACTCGCTAGAAGAACCGCCGTTACATGGGAGGGTTATTTTTGAACACACACAACTGTTTTTCGATCGAGTGTGGACATTGCTGTTTGTGCTACAAAACGGGTGATTCCAAATCCTAGAAAATAAGGTTTATCACTAGCGCATCCTGTTCCCGAATGGTCGGTTTTCAACCCTATGTATAGCAACCGCGATTTCGAAGGTGATATTTCCGGATAGCAATTCATCTGCCGTTCCAGAAGGCTCTCACCCCACGCCAAGATAGGGGCGCGTCCGGTTGTGACGTCACATCCGACGTTCACGCCTGATGTGCTACTAGCCGTAACTCTTACCTCTCAGCTGGCCTGAGAGAAGTAAAAAAAAACTGTCACTACCCGTTTTACTGGTTGGATATTGCCAGAGAACCGCGCGGCATCAGGATGTGTGGTGTGGGACCGAACATGCGGAATTGGTCGTTTAGCCGAACAGTTTTTTGTCGGCGGTTATTTAAAAGCGAGACCGCTTGTGGTAACTACCTTGTGCCAGGACACTTTTAGGAATGGCTTCTGCGACAGTTACTCGGAACCTTTAGCAACTTTGTCCATTCTGCTTTCCAGACCGATAGTATCTGGCAGCTGAGCCTTTGGATTCTCAATACAAAGAACAAAGAACTACATGTTAAACATCTTAATAGACTTGAATTATATTTCTGGTTTTTTCTTTCTTCTTGATACCGACGCAGGGGTGGCGGTGGCTGGGAGTGCACGGTTGGTGTTATAACTACGCCAGCCATTCCCTTTGCGGGGTATTTTTGACGGGCGAGTTCTTTGAGAGGCCGACAGGGGGCGTTGTGTAAATGAACGCTTACTGTTTCTGTTCTTTGCGCAGAGCTAGAACTGGGTGCAAAAATTCCCAGTTTTTTTTTGTTTTGTGTGGTAAATTTCGTCGTCGTCTCGAGCACTAACCGCTGGCATTGACCCTGTCGGCTGCTGGATCTAATTTACACCTGGCGGCGACGAGGGGAAGTGCGTGGTACGTTTAATACCGGGGATTTTCCATCATGGTTATTTATCCGTATCACTTTTAAAAATTTTTTTTTTTTTATAAAACCGCCTCATGGTTTCTCCTTTATTGAATGGGAACTGCGGAAGAACTGTTCCGCCTTCTCGCCTTTTCATGCGCCAGAGATGGAGAATCTGATTCCCGTCTGCAGTATCGATTTTTGCAGCATATACATATTTATATATCTCCTCCTGGTCGTCGTCCGGATTCTGTCAGCAAAGCACTGACCGCACTCCGAGCGCGCGCACGAGAGAGAGAGGACATCAGTACAGAGAGAGAGGACATCAGTACAGAGAGAGAGAGAGGACGTCAGTACAGAGAGAGAGAAAGAGAGAGAGAGAGAGAAATAAAACGACTTGGATTGCCAAGCGTCTAGGCGGAAAGGAATGGCGCCATTTTCTCTTTGTGTCTATGGTAGTTTATGCACTCATCATCAAGATGGAGCGATACTATCGTGACTCATTCCTCCCTGCCTCTCGATCGAGTGCTGTAAACGGCAACACACAAACGAAAGAAACACTGATTTTTTTTAAAAAAATTTAATACAATTTAAGTGGTCTCTGCCTTTCCATCGGTATAATTTCGTCAGACAATTCTTCATAACTAATAGACAGCATTAAAAATATATAATAATAAAAATCATGATGTAGAAAGATTTTGTAGAAAAGCTTTTAGAAATAGATATAAAAATCCGTTTTTTCTTACTTAAAGCGTATTCCCAGTTATATTTGTATATTTATTTTTTGTGCGCGGCTGAACTAGTATTACGTAGATAGTAGAACGACTTTTCCTATGTCGAAGATTTGCCCCATACCACACACAGACCTTATCTCTCTTTAACAACATACCTCGGATGTGATCTCATCGTTATAAAAGATTTAAAAAACAAAAACAACTTAAATAAACAAACAAATTAAATAATTTTGTACACTTTAAACATTATTTTCTCATTTATATATCGTTGTCGCTAAGCGAATGATAGAAGCGACCGTTTTTCGCTTCATTTGTTTGTTTGTGTTTTTTTCCCTTCAAAATGGAAGACAAGGCAGGAGGTACAGAGCCGTCAGTAGGTATTTTCTCTTTCCCTCTCCCGACCTCCCACCGCACTTTCCCCAAGCGCATCAAACTTAATTCGTCACAGATGGGCGGGAGTGGAATTGCAGAACCTACCATAGGTAGGATGTCGGAGATTGTCAAAACGCCAGACGATCCAGAGTCAGGAGAGTGCAGGTTTTCCACCTTTCACTAGACGCATTCCTCAGACGGTGATTCATTCTTCGGCAGATCGCAGCCATCAAGAAAGTTCTTCTTCTTCTGTGTGTGTGTGTTTTTTGTGTGCAAAGTTCCTTGCGGACTCGTGTTCGATGAGCAGAAATAAAGAACGGCGTATTCCCATGTTAAGGTGTGACGTGTGTTCTACCTCGTGTCAGATTAGAGCACCGTGTCTGAATAACTCCATTAGCCGCCACTTAACATACACACATAAAATGGGCACGTGACTCCGGTTTTGAAAATTTCCTGCATCTCAATAATTAACATCGCTTCTACATAAGTATGCGTTCTGCTAAAAGCATTATATTGTTGATTTTAAGCTTTATTACATTAAAACCTGTCAGATCACTTTTCGGACACAGTAAGAATGCAAAGAAGAAAAAAGTATTATATTTAATTTTTCATCGTTAAATTGGACTTTCTAGATATTTAATATTTATCTGGTGAGATGAAGGAAAAGGAGAACTTGGCGTACCATGAACTTTTCGCTGAACTATAACATTTGTATAAGTGCATTTTAAAACTGTATTTTAATCCAATATTCCTTCAGACATTAACTGGTCAAGGCGCTCTAATCGTTTCCTTGCTCCGTCTAATTGAAGACACCGTCGTCTCCCTGTGCAGCATCACTGTTTACACCTCCTCGGCTGGGGCCGCTGGGACGAACCTAGCATGCAATATTTCAAAAAGACACCATGCGAGCTGGCGGTCAGTTTTATTTAAGATCTGCATCGAAGCTTGCGGCGTGAACAACGCAGAGTCTAACCTATCGTTTTTGTTGCGGTCTGAATTTCTTATTTGTAGTCGCAGCCAGCTGATGTTTTTTCTCGCCCCTCGACTCCTTATCAGTTGCAGACACACGTCGTCCAAACGTGACACGTTTTCCTCTTTCAGTCGCCGGCACAGAAAGAGTTTAACCGATCACAAAGGAGACAGCAGATATATCGCAGATGATGGAGGACCTCGGGTCTGAATAAATGCGCTTGTCTGGTCGATTTTTCTGAAGTAATTACTTCCGTGACGGTACACAATTTTCCCCGACGGTTTGCTCCCGCTCGTAAATGAGCCCACGTCTGAAAAGATGCTGGATAATTCCGGGTCTCGCTTCAGGCTTCATAAGTTCAAAGTTATGTCTAATATGACTGATTAACATCTTTGAACCGCGCCTACAAATTTAAGGGAAAACAAAATTATATTGCACTTGTTTCTCGTCTTTCCGTTTGTATAATCCAAGCTTATTGCTATTTTAACGTAGGCATTTTTCTCAATAACTAACCCTAACCCAACCGCTACAGTTCTCTGACCCCCGGCCCTTCTAGTCGGCGAGTAAAACCGATACAATGCCACAGAAGTCAAGAGTCTGTCCGGGGTCGAGCCACGAACTTCACGGTTATTCCACCGGGGTTTTTTTTTTTTTTAATTTTAAATATTTTTATCTGTATAAAGGGCTTCCTTTTCGTGGTTTTCCGAGCGGCCACTTCCTTTTCGTCGTTCTTTAAAGCTCAGATGTCTTGATGGATCGTTTGATTCACAGGTAAGGTCGCCTTCCTAAAAGCCGCCGTCCGCCCGCCTTCGGTCGGTCTGTCTGTCTGTCGGTTGGTTGTTTCGTATTTGCATTTTAATTATAATGGAAGGCACGTCTTTATTTACCCAGACTACACTAATTAGGATTATGAAGTCTGACAGCTTTTAAACCGTAAATTTAAAGAATTTTTGATGCAATTAAACCGCTAATGATGAAAAATTTGTTTTTGCCAGACTTGGCAGCTGGATCACGAACGAGAATATATTTTGTTGTGTTTTTTTACTCCACCGACCCCAGTTTCTCTCACTGACGGCCAGATGCCGTTTATCTCATCATCTACCCGCGCAAATGTGCGTAAAGCAGCGCTGCAGGTCGCTATTAAGCCACGAGGCAGTTGGTCAAATTTTTCAATCGTCCACTGAAGCTCTTTTAAATAGTCAGCCACCTCTTTCTTTCTCTTATATATGTATGAGAGAGATGGACGTCAATATCTATATAGAGAGAGATGACGTCAATATATATATATATAGAGAGGACGTCAATATATATAGAGAGAGAGATGACGTCAATATATAATATATAGAGAAGATGACGTCAATATATATATATAGAGAGAGATGACGTCAATATATATATATAGAGAGAGATGACGTCAGTATATATATAGAGATGACGTCAGTTATATATATAGAGAGAAATGACGTCAGATATATACAGCGGTGTGCAAAACTCTTGCATAAAAATAATTTTTCCTGTAAATTAGCTCGCATTTTGTCGAAATCAGTTGTTTATCATCTTGATTCATTAAAGTAATTTCTATATTACTGTTGTGCATCTATTATCTATTAATAATAACAAGCATATTGTTTCTTGTAAGAAAAGTTATAATTTTTAGAAAATCATTTGCATCAAAAATCAAACCTGTGCAAAAGTGTTGCATAAAAACTAGACACTGTCTAATCAATTCCAATTATGCAGAAAGTGATCAGATCTATCAATAATAGTAGAATATCAAAAATTCTTGATAACTTGTTCACAACGACGAGGCCAGCTGGCTACCAAAACGCTGCGATTGTCAGTATTACTACTGAACTCCGACCAGGCTTCCTCGATTTTCCGTTTCAAATCGGTTTTTATTTTTCGGTTTTTTTTGGCACTAACGCTGAGTTTTAATCCAGTGCCAAATGTTTCGATGGGATTGAGATCCGGGCTTTGAGCCGGCCAGTCGAGGAGGGGGATTCGCAACTCTGCCATCAAGGCCTTGACACTCCTAGCTGTATGGATAGGGGGGCGTTGTCCTGCTGATAGATGGGCCGTCAGGGGCATGTGGTCACACAATATACGGTTCGACAAATGTCCGAGACGATCTTAGCATAGTCCAGGAGCATTCATTCGACCCTCCACGTGATGCAATGGACCGACACCGGACAATTGAAAACAGCCCCAAACCATGGCCGAATTCTCCCCCTGCCTGCAGAGTCGGTCGGGGTGCAACTAGGATGGTATTTCTCGGACGCCGATCGCCGAACGCACCACCCGACCCGCCGCGAGTGGACCCTCACGAATTTGCTTTCGTCGGAAAACAACACTCGGGATCACTGGGCCACGGTCCAGTGGAGATGGTCGCGAGCCCGCTGCAGTCGCTTTCGACGACTGTCCAGACTGATGAACGGCTTCTTCTGTGCCGATCGCCCGAACAGTCCCACGTGGATCAAACGCCGTCTGATGGTGCACGAGGTTGACAAGGTCGTCTGGGTGTCGGTGGAAGTACGGAATCGGTCCGAGTTCGACATGCGGGCGATCAGACGATCCTGTCGAGCCGTCGTTTTCCGCGGTCTGCCGGCTCTGCTTTTCGAAATTAGGCTCCCATCAGATTTCCAACGTTTCAAGGTGCGAGATGTCGTCGACTGATTGCAGCCGATACGATCCGCAATGACCCACTCAGTTTCCCCATCTTCTTTCACGCGAACGATTGTGGCCCGCTGGTCAAATATTGGGCTCTCGGCATCACTATATTGAACAATAGTGGAAAATGACAGTTTTTCATATTTCTATTCTACTATCCTAGACTATTATAGCGCAAAATATATATTCTAATTTTTTTTTGTAGTTTATGCAAGACTTTTGCACTCGCCGATTTCATGCAAATTATTTTATTAATATTAAATTTTGACTGTGCGATTACAAAATGGATCTTAGTGTTATAAATCGTTTAAAGACACCGATACTTTCAATTAAAACAGAAAACATACCAATAGTTACTACTTTCTACAAAATAAGAACCCACTTTCTAGTCTAGTCATTTTTATGCAAGACTTGCACACCGCTGTATATATATATATATATATATATATATAATATATAATATATGCACACACACCACACACACACACACACACACACATATACAGGTGCATCTCAAAAAAATTAGAATATTCGTGGAGAGTTCATTTTTTTTCCGTAATTTAATTCCAACGTGAAACTTTCATATATTCTAAGATTCATTACACCAAAGTGAAATATTTCAAGCCTTTTTTTGTTTAAATTTTGATTTGATTATGACTTACAGCTCATGAAAATCAAAAATCCACTATCTCAAAATATTAGAATATTCCATAAGATCAGTATATAAAAAAAAGGATTTATAATATAGAGATGTCGAACTTCTGAAAAGTATGTTCATTTATGCACTCAATACTTGGTTGGGGGCTCCTTTTGCACGAATCAATGCAGCGTGGATTGGAGGCGATCAGCCTGTGGCACTGCTGAGGTGTTATGGAAGCCCAGGTTGCTTTGATAGCGGCCTTCAGCTCGTCTGTATTGTGGGGTCTGGTGCAGTGGTTCTCAACCTTTTTTGGGCCATGCCCCACCTAATCACCTCTAAAATCCTGATGGCCCCCATGTGTGATATATAATTCTTATCATTTAAAAAAGTTAACACCGTTTCAGCTGAAGAAGCTTAAAAACGCCAATACCTTGTTTAAACAAGCTTCAAAAGAACATGGCATCCATGAAAAATGAAATAAAACAAAAGACAGTTAAAGTTTTGAGGCAAGAAATTACTGAAAAAATTGTAAGAAAACAAATATTAATGGTATTAGATTTTTAATAATGATACATATGATAATAAGAGAGAATTCACAGGTAATAAAGAGAGGAGAAAATTTCTATATTTATGAAAATATTTGTGGATTGTCTCATACAAAAAACAGCAAATAAAAATTCAAAACATGTAATAGAAAACTGAAATGTACTATGAACACAAACTAATTTGAATGGAAGCTTATTTGATCATTTTAATTACTGTACAATAAAGTAAGAGGTTCCTATCAAATGCAAAATGCCATTTGAGCACACCTCAAGAAAAGCGGAATAAAGTTAGTGAGACCCTTGTGCTTCATGCCTGCTGCAAAGAATTTTATATTAGGCACTAATTTAGTCAGCTTTAGTCTCAAATCTCCTCGTTTACTGATATCCAGTGAATTTCTTTTCTTCAGTAGCAAATCATTTACAACGCTAAAGCCACATTCAGCTAAATATGAAGATGGAAAAGGGTAACAACAGTTTTCCTTGCAAAGCTAGTTGAATTTGGGTATATTTAGTTTCTGTCTCATCACAAAGCCATGCCATCGCTCCTTTTATGTTGAATAAAGTTTTAACTGACTCATCATTTTTTTATTTCCGAGAGTTCTTCTTGGTACTGCCACTGAAACATCAGATAAATCCACAAGCACTGACTGCATCACCCACGGTGGAAAATTAATCTGTTTTAAATCAGAAAATCTATATTTAAAATCAGAGGCCAATATTTTCAGATGATCCACAATGACAAGCACAGCAGCCTCAGTCGGCTCACATTTTTTTAGCCAATGAAATTGGTAAAAATTTTTGTCAGAAATATTTTTTGGCATAACTCGATAAATGAAATAAAGCCAAATATCTTCGCCTTTGCATCAACAAGTGTTTTATTTTGTTCCTTGAAGTTGTTTTTCAACACATTCAGTTTTTCGAAAATATCTGCTAAATAACTCAAAAACGCTTTTTCCATCAACGGTTAGCAGGTGCTTCATTTCAGGCTTGTCACTTAGAAAGCCACTAAGTTCATCAAACAGTTCCATGAATCTTTTCAAGCAGTTCCCTTTCGAAAGCCACCGTACCTCAGTGTGAAGTTATAAGTCTCACATAGTCTGAATTGTTATCTTCACAAAATTTCTCGAAAAGACGCTCACATTTGGCATTAGTTTTGATAGCATTGATAGGTTTATTATAACTGATTTCAGTACCTCATTAAGTACAGGAGAAATATTTTTCGACACTAAGTTCTCTCTATGAATAACACAGTGCAACAAGAAGCACTCCGATTCTATCTTTCATTCAATTCATCAATTTTAAGCAGCCATTTTTCTTGCCCATCATAACAGGAGCACCATCAGCTGCACAAGATGTTATGTTTTCCATTGGTATATTATTGATATCTAAGTAGTATTTTAGTTTATTATATTATCAGCGGCGGTAGTGGTGGTATCTAAAGATTTGCAGAATAACATTTCTTCAACAAATTTACCTTTATCAATATATCTTACATAAGTTAGCAATAAGTCTCACTGCCTCTCACAGTTGATTCATCCATTTGTACTGAGAATTTTCTTGATTTCAGCTTTCAACAAGTTGTGTTTCAATATCTTCACTCATTTCATCCATATCTTCTCCTAAACAGTGTCGTTACTGAGTGGCATGGCTTAAACATCTTTGTCATCTTTTTCCAGAACTGTTTTAAGAAATGCAGATATTGATGGTTTAATTAAATCCTCCCCTATAGTATGATTTTTTCCAGATTTAGCAATGAGTAAAGAAATTTCATAACTTGCCTCAAGAGTACGACTGATAGTAACAGTTTGTGCAGTGAACAGAGACTTTATTGTTGATCTTTTTTCAAACTTATTCTTTAAAGATTTGAAGTAATTCAAAATCTGAATTTACATACGCACTATGTTTCGCCTTCAAATGCGCCTCAAGACGACTCGTTTCATTGATTCGTTGGTCAAGCATTGTTGGCATAAGAACAACAAAGGGACCTTCATCATGAGCAGCGGGTATGAAACCAAATTTCAAAAATTCCTCTGAATACTGACGAACTTTCTTTTTGCTTGCACTACTCATTTTATGCATAGGGGCTGTGACTGAAATAAATGAGTAATCTTAAAAGTGAAATGCACTTTCAGAATTAAGATGTTCAAGTAAACACATAAATAAAGGACTCAACAACATATTAATAAAACAATGCCGATTCGTTTTTATACAGCATATAAGGACAGACAGTGCGGTTACAATACCAGATTTTTACGAATGTGTGAGAAATTTGTATCACACACGAACTTATTGACGATAAATCGTCTGACAAAAATATGCACACACACATACACAATGAATTTGGCAAGACTGTTGTATTATATTAGCATTTGGGACCATTAAGTTTTCATCTCTGACACTTTATGTATCTTCTCGTATATTCATAATACTAAACAATCAAATATATTCACGAGCAACCAAAGAAGTATGTATCAATTACCTTGCGTGAAAACACCAAAACAACTTATTTGTTTACGAGCTCTGAATTTTCAGAAAATGGAAATGTTCTTCTTTGAGAGAAAACGGAGGAAACGGTTATTATAATGGTAACTTAGCAAAAGCCTTTTGAATCGCATTTCTAAATCAAATTCAATAAATAAGGTTCTTCCATGACCTCGTGCACTTTGTGTGACGTGCATGAAGAGCGATGGCACAGTGATTATGTAATAACTATACAATAAAGACCTTTTTTCACTAAAAAAAAATATTTACTCAAAATAGCATCTGAAACATAAACTTTACCTGATGGAAAAATCAAAAAATAAAAATCGAAAATTTTGGACCCAGACCTCTTCATTCGTACTCAATTGCCCCCCCTTAAAAATCGAATTCCCACCTGTGGGCGTATGCCCCACGTTGAGAACCACTGGTCTGGTGTCTCTCATCTTCCCCTTGACAATACCCCATAGATTCTCTATGGGGTTCGGGTCAGGCGAGTTGCTGGCCAATCAAGCACAGTAATACCATGGTCAGCAAACCAGTTACTAGTAGTTTTGGCACTGTGGGCAGGTCCAATCCTGCTGGAAAAGGAAATCAGCATCTCCATAAAGCTTGTCAGCAGATGGAAGCATGAGGTGCTCTTAAAATCTCCTGGTAGACAGCTGCGTTGACTTTGGACTTGATAAAACACAGTGGACCAACACCAGCAGATGACATGGCACCCCAAATCATCACTGACTGTGGAAACTTCACACTGGACTTCAAGCAACTTGGATTCTGTGCCTCTCCACTCTTCCTCCAGACTGTGGGACCTCGATTTCCAAATGAAATGCAAAATTTACTTTCATCTGAAAAGAGGACTTTGGACCACTGAGCAACGGTCCAGTTCTTTTTCTCCTTAGCCCAGGTAAGACGCTTCTGACGTTGTCTCTGGTTCAGGAGTGGCTTGACACTAGGAATGCGACACTTGGAGCCCATTTCCTGGACACGTCTGTGCCTGGTGGCTCTTGATGCACTGACTCCAGCCTCAGTCCACTCCTTGTGAAGCTCCCCCAAGTTCTCGAATCGGCTTTACTAGACAATCCTCTCAAGGCTGCGGTCATCCATCTTGCTTGTGCACCTTTTCCCTTCCAGTCAACTTTCCATGAATATGCTCTGATACAGCACTCTGCGAACAGCCAGCCCTTTCAGCAATGACCTTCTGTGGCTTAACCTCCTGTGGAGGGTGTCAATGAGTGTCTTCTGGACAACTGTCAAGTCAGCAGTCTTCCCTGTGATTGTGGTTGTGTACTGAACCAGACTGAGAGATTCACGGTATTTATACTGCATAAATAGTGATTTACTCAAACTCGAAATGGAATGTTCTAATATTTTGAGCTGTAGGCCGTAATTATCAAAATTAAAATTAAAAAATGCTTGAAACATTTCAGTTCACATGTAATGAGTGTAGAATATATACAATTTTCACTTTCTGAAATAACTGACAACAAATATTGAACTCTTCCACGATATTCTAGTTTTTTTTGAGATGCGAGAGAGAGAGGCGGCGAGCGAATTAAAATCTTTTACAATAACTGACCGGCATCAGCACTCTTGCTACGTGGCAAACCATCTTCTGGATGTAGCGGCACCACCAAATGGGGTTAATTTAATCCGCCAAGTGGTACAGGTAGCTAAACGATGCAGGTGGTTTTGTTGTTGTCTTTATTTTCTTGGTTCGAAAGCGAAAATAAGCAGAATTTAAAAGTCAGGTGTTCTATACAGATAATGTTTGTGTTAATTGGCTGGGGGGGAGTGAGATAAAGAAGTCGGTGTATGAAGATTTTTGCTCGTCAAAAATGAAAATTGTTCACAGATCGATCTAGGTTTCATTCGCCTGTTTTAATTTATATATTGTTTTAGTGAAATATAGTTTGCTGGTTCTCTCTCACTCTCTCTCTCTTGTACTGTACGTCATTTTCTCTCTCCTCTCTCTCTCTCTCTCGTTCTATATTTCTACGTCACAGCCCAACTAATTAAAGGTGTGAAACTAAAAATGTACGATATACAGCGAGGCGAATTCGCGCGGTGTCCGATCGGGACGGAAGAGTCGCAGTTTCCCATCCGACATGGCCGCGCTGTTCTCTTGCGCGGTGTGGTTTTTGACGGATAAGCGACAGCCAGGCCGTGTCCCCCGACGGCCGCTGTTTTCGTATTCCCCCTCTTTCGTCAGGTGAGTAACGAATAGATTGCGACGTCTGTGGACGTTACACACCAAGCGTCTAGGCGCGCGGGTAGGATCGTAATAAGACCGTTCACCCACAAGGGACAAATAGTAGAGACCGGTCGGTTTAAAACAAACATGGCCGACGTTTTTGTTTTGATACGGTAAAGTTCAACCTTAATTACGGGTTGTCTCTGTTTTTTTTTTAAAGAACACAACACGTTAAATAGCTAAGTGTTTCGTGGTCTTTCTCTGTGTGAACGGAGGAGGGTGCTCGATGTAAACTGTAAACTTACTTCCCCCTCCGATTTAACGTAAAACTCTATAACAAAATCAAATAAAGCAATCTTTATTACATCATCGGAATATAGCGTCTACCGCGCGCGTGCCGCCGCTTCTGTGATGCACCTGCACGAGCGGACCCGTTCAGAAATCCACTCCGCTTCAAATGAATTCTGAGCGCGGAATCATGGGAAATGTGAGAAGTCTCGAGACGCAACGATAACTAACGTGAAGATAGTTCACATAGCTTCAGTACAAGAACATTCTAAAGTGTGCGTGTTATGAAGTGCAACTTTAGATAGAAGCCGTTCGAGTAGCTACTGCCAGTCTTTAAAGATAGCGCGATGGCGGTGTGCTATATATAGCACACCAGATTTTTACTTTACTTCTGGCAATCCCATCTGTTAGGGGAAAAACATTATATATATCTGGTGGCAGTCATAAATGTATAAATAGCTTGTGTGTATTTATAAGCCCTTCATTCATCTCTGATGTTTATTTCCATGTAAATTTGCAGACGCAAAAATTTATTTCAAACTTTAAACTTTTTTTTTTTTTTTTTTTTTTTTAGGATGTCCGCTTTATTAACCCGTTTATTACAGAGATAAGAGTGACACCTGGTGGATATAAGTCGAGTTAGTTTTCTTCAGCTTTGTTCCCGATGAATTTAAATGAGGCTGGAAGGGGGCTGAGTATTAGGTACCCTTTCGCTCGGCTAGAGATGTGTGACTCTCCAATCTGGTTTGTCGCTGTGGGGGGACAGACGGACAGACACATTTTTATATGTCATTATTTTATTATCGCTCTGTTATTTACTGGCCTTTCACGCCGCGACAAATTACATAACACGAAACATTCGGCTCCGGGGCCCATTAATGGGTCCCGCTGACTCGGGGAGACCGTTCTGATGGAATTCGATAGTCTCCGGTCGTCTGTTTGACACGTTTTCAGGGGATTGAATAACCTCCGAGAATTCCCCGACTCGCTGACATTTCAGTCCCTGCAATTTTCGGAATGCTAATGGCACAAGAAGGCGAACGATGTGGTGCTTACTGGGGAATTAAAGTGTTTCAAAACTGCAAGCGGCCATTTATTTTTTGGGCTTTGTATCCGCTCCCTTAGAAAATTCTATTGTTGTTATCTGTTCATAACCAGTTCTCTTTCTGTCCTCGTCGTGACGTGTGCGTTCGAGGCTGTTGTTATTATTATTATTATTTCTGAATTCAAGCGAGCGCAAATGCCTCCGCTAGAACAGCCGAGCACACGTTTTTTCAATTACATTTATACAAAATTCCGGCTTCAGCGCCGCCTCCTGGGGACTTCTCTTTTGTTGTAATTTGCGAACTACTCTCCAATTTCGCGCCTTCATTTTCTTGCATTTTTCATCCTCTGTTGTTAAAAGTCTAAAAACTAATTAAAATGGAAGACAAAAGCAAACTTCATTTTTGGTCGATTTTGTAAGAAAGTCTGAAGAATGCGGTTTAATATAGAAAATAAAGCAGGGATATGTTCAACCACTTTTTTGTTCTATATGAATTCTAAGGGAAGAGGAGCGGATCGCTTTTTTGTTAACTTCTCAGTACCGGTTCGCGCCAACAGTGGGTCTCCGCGTCACTGACTCCATCTCTTCCGTCTCTCTCTCTCTCTCTCTTTCCATCTTTTTCGCTCTCCTCTTTCTCGCTCTCTCTCTCCCCCCCCTCTCGCCCCCTTTCTCTCTCCCTCTTTCTCTCTCTCGCCATCTGTCTCCTTCTCTTTCTCTCACTCCCTCTCTCCATCTTTTATCATTCTCCTTCCCCCTCTCCCTCGCTCTCTACATACATCTCTCTCTCTTTCCCTCTCAATCTCTCCATCCATCTCTCTCTCTTTCCCGCACCCTCCTTCTTTCTCTCTCTCCCCCTCTCTCGCTCTCTCCAGCTGTCTCTTCTTTCTCTCACTCTCCCTCTCTCCATCTTTATCATTCTCCTCCCTCCTCTCTCTCATCTCCCTCTCTCGCTCTCCTCCCCCCCCCCTCTCTCTCCTCCCTCCCCCGCTTTCTCTCTCGCCCCCTTTCTCTCTCCCTTTTCTCTTTTCTCTCTCTCGCCATCTCTCCTCTCTCTCCAGCACCCCCTCTCCATCTTTCTTTTCTCTCTCTCCTTGCCTCTCGCCTCTCTCTCCCCGATATCTCTTTTTTTCTCTACATCTTTCTCTCTCTTCTCTTTCCTTCATCTCTCTCCATCTCTCTCTCTCTCTCTCTCCCCATCTTACTCTCTCCATCTCTCTCTCTCTCTCCATCTATCTCTCCTCTCCTCCATCTTTCTCTCTCGCTCTCTCCACCATCTTA
>JACATO010001946.1:0-18611 GCA_018389105.1 Nautilus pompilius
GTTATCGATGATTAAGTTGTTCAACTCGTAACGATAAACCATTAGATTGTAGGTTGCAAAGGGTATTTGAGAGATGTAGGTGGAAATCTCGTGTCCGAAATGTGGACAATAGAGATATGTTTTACAACACCTACAACATCGGTGTACGTATCGATATATACTCGTCATCGATGAAAGTGAGCTTCTTCTTTGCATTGTTAATAGTAAATAACGATAAACATTAGATTGTAGGTTGCAAAGGGTATTTGAGAGATTGTAGGTGAAATCGTCTGTCCAAAAAGTGGACAGAGAGATACATGTTTTTCACGACACCTACAACGTCGGTGCACGTATCGAATATGGCGCGTCATCGATGAAAGAGGGGCATCGTTGCATAGGATGGTCTGCAATCGTATACGAAGGTGTGGTGACCCCTATGCAGTTGGAATCGTTTTAAAACCTTCGTGCCGTTGATATGCGAATGGTCATTTTTCGTTATTTTGCGATGCTCTATCTTTAAACGTTCCATTGCATCTTAAAAAGATGGAGCGTGTTATGAGTGTTATTTAACGATAATATTTCATCGTTGGGAGTGGTCGGTTCTGGTAAATTTACGATGCTACCATCGTTATTTATTGTAATCTCCATAGTAAACGTTGGGCGATATTCTATTTATCGATAAATTCTTAGTATAACGAAGTGCGGTACTACCAATTTATCGTTAAATACTTTGTTTTTATCGAAGCATCATTAAAGAATGGTGCTTTGAATCACATGAAACGAAGTGTATCGTTACTATTTATCGTTAAATACTTACTTATCGATCGTTAACTATGGTGCATCGTAAATAACGAAGTTTGGCGTTTCCTATGGATAATTCCATTATGTTAGAAGCATCGTTAACTATGGTGCCTTGGTGGCTCGTATAACGAAGTTTGTCGCTTCCTATTTATCGATGAATAATTTATCGATAAGTGGTACATCGTACCCGCCAGTACCGGCAGAAGACGATCTTCTAAGTACCATCGAATATCATTTGATGAGTATTAAAGAGATCGCAAAAAACTGTCCAATGAAAGAAAAGTTGAACGAGCGCTCGAACGTATATCAGTCGAAAAGAGAGTGTCCTGTGCATCGGACTCCGTATAAAAAAAGGGAGTTTCGATGTAGCGCCATTTACAGCATCGTCGATGAGCCTGGAAAAAAGAGGTGAGTTTGATTTCAGATTATCGATGATGGTTCGGTGTTTGCGTGACGGGTCGAGCATCGTTCCGGAGTCGATGCGACAATTTTTAATAATCATCGATAAAAGTGGTACCCGCGTTATCGATGATTAAAGTTGTTCAACTCGTAACGATAAACCATTAGATTGTAGTTTGCAAAGGGTATTTGAGAGATGTGTAGGTGAAAATCATCTGTCCTAAAAAGTGGACCAGATAGATACATGTTTTCACGACACCTACAAAATCGGTGCACGTATCGTATATATGCGCGTCATCGATGAAAAGAGGGCATCGTTGCATAGGATGGTCTGCAATCATATACGAAGGTGTGGTGACCCCTATGCAGTTGGAATCGTTTAAAACCTTCGTACGTTGATATACGAATGGCCGTTTTTCGTTATTTTGCGATGCTCTATCTTTAATCGTTCCATCGCATCTTAAAAAGATGGAGCGTATATGAATGTTATTTAACGATAAATATTTCATCGTTGGGAGTGGTCGGTTCTGGTAAATTTACGATGCTACATCGTTATTTATTGGAATTCTTCCATAGTAAAACGTTGGGCGATATTCTATTTATCGATAAATTCTTAGTATAACGAAGTGCGGTACTACCAATTTATCGTTAAATACTTTGTGTTTATCGAAGCATCATTAAAGAATGGTGATTTGTATAACATGAAACGAATTTATCGTTTACTATTTATCGTTAAATACTTACTTTATCGATCGTTAATTATGGTGGGGTCGTAAATAACGAAGGTTGGCGTTTCCGATTTATCGATGAATACTTTATCGATAAGTGGTACCCGCGTTATCGATGATTAAGTTGTTCACTCGTAACGATAAACCATTAGATTGTAGGTTGCAAGGGTATTTGAGAGTTGTAGGTGAAAATCATCTGTCCAAGTGGACTAGATAGACGATACACTACAACATCGGTGCACGTATCGTATATATGCGCGTCATCGATGAAAAAAAACTTCTTTGCATTGTAACGGTAAAAACGATAAACCATTAGATTGTAGGTTGCAAAGGGTATTTGAGACATGTGTAGGTGAAAATCATCTGTCCTAAAAGTGGACTAGATAGACGATACCTACAACATCGGTGCACGTATCGTATATATGCGCGTCATCGATGAAAGTGGAACTTCTTTGCATTGTAACGGTAAATAACGATAAACCATTAGATTGTAGGTTGCATAGGGTATTTGAGACATGTGTAGGTGAAAATCATCGTCTCGTCACCTACAACATCGGTGCACGTATCGTATATATGCGCGTCATCGATGAAAGTGGAAACTTCTTTGTATCTTTGCATTGTAATGGGAAATAACGATAAATCATCAGATTGTAGGTTGCAAAGGGTATTTGAGACATGTGTAGGTGAAAATCATCTGTTCTAAAAGTGGACTAGATAGACGATACCTACAACATCGGTGCACGTATCGTATATATGCGCGTCATCGATGATAAAGTTGCAGCGTAATAAAAAATTAGAGTCAATAAATCGCATTGGTCGTTTTTCGTTATTTTACGATGCTCTATCGTGAATTTCGTTAATCGTTCCAAAAGAAGTATGTTATTTAACGATAAATATTTCATCGTTGCGAGTGGTCGGTTGTGGTAAATTTACGATAGGAAATCGTTATTTATTGTAATTGTTCCATAGTAAACGTTGAAGCGATATTTAATTTATCGATAAATTAGGTACTACCAATGTATCGTTAAATACTTAGTTTTATTGTTAAATAATACTACGACTATGTAGCGTCGCATAACGAAGTTTTTGCGTTTCCAATATATCGAAGTATAAAAAAGAAGCGTCGTATAACGTAGCTTGCTTTTTTATGAATACTTCGTAAACAAACTGTTGCGTCGTATAACGAAATGTAGCGTCGTACAAAACAAACTGTAGCTCGTTATCTATATTGCTGGTATAACGAAGTTTGTCGCTTCCTCAATACTTCGTTACCAATGTTGCTCCCTCGTAAACGAAGTTTGTCGCTTCCTCTGAATACTTCGACCAATGTTGCTCGTAAAAACGAAGTTTGTCGCTTCCTCTGAATACTTCGTTACCAATGTTGCCTCGTAAAAAACGAAGTTTGTCGCTTCCTCTGAATACTTCGTTAAATGTTGCTCGCTTCCTATTTATCGATGAATACTTTATCGATACGTGGTACATCGTACCCGCCATTACCGACAGAAGACGATCTTCCTAGTACCATCGAATATTATTTGATGAAGTATTTAATAAGATCGCAAAAATACTTTGTCCAAACGAAAACAAAGTTGTAAAGTTTCGAACGTATATCAGTCGAGAATAAGCGTCCTACTATATCGACTCCGTATAAAAGGGAGATTCGATAAAGCACTACGATATATAATTTTTATCGTAAAAAATAACGATGAAACACGGAATCTTAAAAATAACGATGAAACACGGCATCGTTTCGTTACAACGTGAAATAGTAACGAAGAAAAAATATATGTAAAGATATCTGGTTGATCCTGCCAGTAGTCATACGCTTGTCTCAAAGATTAAGCCATGCAAGTGTAAGTTCAGGCCGATAAAATGGGCGAAACCGCGAACGGCTCAGGAACCGGACGTAATCCATTAGATCGTATCAATTCTAAATGGATAACTGTGGCAATTCTAGAGCTAATACATGCAACGATGCTTCGACTTTTTTTGTTATAAAAAAAAGGAAGAGCGCTTTTATTAGACCAAAGACCAATTCGAAAAAAAATATATACGGTAAAAGCAGTGTTTTAACAGACACGTGAAAAAACCGTTTATTTTTTTCGATAATTTTAAGGTGACTCTGGATAACTTAGCCCGATCGCACGTCGTATAATAAAATGTACGACAGGTGACGGGTCTTTCGAGCGTCCGTCCCATCAACTTTCGACGGTCGGTTATTAGCCTACCGTGGTGATAACGGGTAACGGGGAATCGGGGTTCGATTCCGGAGAGGGAGCATGCGAAACGGCTACCACATCCAAGGACGGCAGCAGGCGCGCAAATTACCCAATCCCGGCACGGGGAGGTAGTGACGAAAAATATCGATGCGGATTTCTGGATGAGATACCGCGATCGGATTGAGAAGAATTTAAAATCTTCATCGACGAACGATTGGAGGGCAAGTCTGGTGCCAGCAGCCGCGGTAATTCCAGCTCCAATAGCGTATGCTAAAGTTGTTGCGTTTAAAAAGCTCGTAGTCGGTTTTGGTAGCTTCAACGTGACGAGCGGATCTTTTTTAACGGATAGATTTATCGTTTTGCTGAAAAAGCGTAAGTCGTTAAGGTGTTAAAAATACTTTCGAGAAGGACGAGTATCGTTTTCGCAAAGTGTGGAAGACGTTCCAGCATATCGATACCGCCGGGTAGGTGCGTCGGTTTTTAAAAAAATAACGCACTCGGTGTACGCGATAGCGTCGGAAACGAATGTAAGTCGATCATAAAAACGTTTCTCTAACTCTCGAATGACTATTTTTTTAAAAATCGCTTTAACGCAAGAGATATATATTTATTAAGCAAACGTTTTTCTTGATTCGTTTTTAAAAAGATTAACCGTTCTCGTGTAACGTTGGCTATTATTATTATCGTCGATTCTTCGTTCGAAGATTAAGAGTCTTTTAAACGAAGGGTTAGATACGATAATGTTTTACTTTGAAAAAATTAGAGTGCTCAAAGCGGGCTATAAAAAATTGTCCGAATTACGAATTGCATGGAATAACGAAAAACGACCTCGTTTTTTCTGTTGGTCTGTTATTGGAAAATCGGAGGTAATGATCGAGAGGGACGGATTGAGGGCATTGGTATTACGACGTTAGAGGTGAAATTCTTAGATCGTCGTAAGACCGACTACAGCGAAAGCGTTTGCCAAAGACGTTTTCTTTGATCAAGAGCGAAAGTCAGAGGATCGAAGACGATCAGATACCGTCGTAGTTCTGACCGTAAACGATGCCGACCGGCCGTGCGTCGGATGTGAAGAGGACGCGGCGCGCAGCCACTCGGGAAACCTGAGTTTTCGGGTTACGGGGGGAGTATGGTTGCAAAGCTGAAACTTAAAGGAATTGACGGAAGGGCACCACAAGGAGTGGAGCCTGCGGCTTAATTTGACTCAACGCGGGGAAACTTACCCGGGCCGGACACCGTTAGGATTGACAGATCGAAAGTTCTTTCTCGATTCGGTGGTTGGTGGTGCATGGCCGTTCTTAGTTCGTGGAGCGATCTGTCTGGTTAATTCCGTTAACGAACGAGACTCTAACCTACTAATTAGATGGAAGGTTTTAATCGGTTCATATCGATTTTAACCCGTTCGAAAATTGATTTTATCGCTTCTTAGAGGGACAGGCGGTGATAAAAGCCGTACGAGATTGAGCAATAACAGGTCTGTGATGCCCTTAGATGTTCGGGGCCGCACGCGTGCTACAATGAAGGATTAAAAACGACCTTGCGCGAAAGCGTTATGGGAAATCGCATAAATTCCTTCGTAATTGGGACCGTACTTTGAAATCGAGTACGCGAACGAGGAATTCCTCGTAGTCGCGCGTCACCATACGCGCGTCGATCAAGTCCCTGCCCTTTGTACACACCGCCCGTCGCTACTACCGATCGAGCGTTTTGGTGAGGTCGTCCGAATGGATTAACGTTTTTGTTGTTTCCATAAAGACGATCGAACTTGATCGTTTAGAGGAAGTAAAAGTCGTAACAAGGTTTCCGTAGGTGAACCTGCGGAAGGATCATCAAATGGTACTTCTTTAACCGCACATAATATAGCATTTGGCACATCTCGTTTCGGTCGTAACGAAGATTGTGTTTAAAACGTTTCGTGTAAATGGTGTGGGTGGATCGATATAAAATCGACCGATACGAGCCACGTTTACGTTAAAAACAATCTTTAAAATATAATTGGCATGGCATAAAAAGTTGCATTAAAAAGTCGATATATATGACTTACTTACGGCGGTGGATCACTCGGCTCGTCCGTCGATGAAGAACGCGGCAAGACGCGATAAGTGATGTGATTTGCAAAATCCTTCAGAGATCATCGACATTTCGAACGCACATTGCGGTATCGAGGTAAGTAAAATTTCTCGATACCACGTCCTTTCGAGGGTCGTATACACGTTATATTTACAATTTTACTTTTTAAAAAGTAATGCGAGAGATGGCTTTTTATTAATAAAGATGGTCTCTTTAGAAACGGTATGGTATTATATATATATATATTTTCGTTGTATAAAGATCGAAAGAAAGGTAAAGGACGAAAACGAATAATATATATTATATATATGTTGAGACGACCTCGAATAGGGCGGGATAACCCGCTGAACTTAAGCATATTATTAAGCGGAGGAAAATAAACCAACTGGGATTCCCTTAGTAGCGGCGAGCGAAGAGGGATACAGCCCGACACCGAATCCTGGGATCGACGATGATAACGATGATTACGGGACATGTGGTGGATGGGAATTTAACTACCGTCGGATATTGGAAAACTCCTAATCGTTCCGAGTTCATTCGAAAAGGGCTTTTTCCCATAGAGGGTGTTAGGCCCGTAGGGACGTAAATTTACACGGAGTACCGTCGTCGAGTTAATTCCCGGAGTAACGTTGCTCGTGATTGCAGCGCGAAGTGGGTGGTAGGTTCCATCCAAGGCTAAATATTCGGACGAGTCCGATAGCGAACAAGTACCGAGTAGGGAAAGTTGAAAAGGACTTTTGAGGAGAGTTCAATAGAACGTGAAAACCGTCGTGAGGTAAACGAACGGGACCGAACGAATACGATACGATGGGAATGAACGTGCCCTACGATTAAAAGTGAGTTAACACGTACGTCGCGGTTGTTAACATAATCGGTCGGTTACCTATTAATCTATGGGTACGTTATTGCCTAAACGTTCGCAGCGTTGTCGTAATCGGCATCGAACGAATATAGTCGAACGAGTATAGAGTCTTTTTGTGAAAAACGATCTTCTCGTTGTTGTTTGGAAAAATATTACGTTACCGATGCCGTAGGTTTGATTACGACATTTAGTAGGTAACCCGTACGTCCCGTCTTGAAACACGGACCGAGGAGTCCTAAACACGCGCGAGTCGAAGGGAAATTACTAAACCCGTAGGCGAAGCGAAAGCGAACGAGAGGACACACACATCGTGGGATCCCGAACGCGTACGAAAATAAGGTACCAACGGACGGGCGCACCACCATCCCGATTGCGTAAAAAGCGAACGGAGAAGAGTAGCGCGTGTTTAGGGACCCGAAAGATGGTGATCTATGCTTGGCGGGACGAAGCCAGAGGAAACTCTGGTGGAAGTCCGCAACGTCTCTGACGTGCAAATCGATCGTCTGACCCGAGTATAGGGGCGAAAGACCAATCGAACCATCTAATAGCTGGTTCCCTTCGAAATTTCCCTGAGGATAGCCGGTGCTCGTTATAAGCAGTTCCATCCGGTATAGCGAACGATTGGAGGATTAGGAGTTTTTTTAATAAACTTCGTCCTATTCTCGAACTAAAAATTGGATGGGAATGACAATCTCACCAAATCGGAGATGTGTCAAAATATATATACGATGAGGTACAGAGTATAACGAATGCGAGAGTGCCGTGTGGGCCTCTCATGGTAAGCATGGTGTGGCGATGTGGGATGAACCAAGTTACGGCTAGGCGCCTAACGTTGACGCTCATCGGATCCCAAGAAAGGTGTTGCTCGATAGAGACAGCAGGACGGTGGCCACGGAAGTCGGCATCCGCTAAGGAGTGTGTAACGACTCACCTGCCGAATCGAACTGCCCTGAAAAAGGATGGCGCTAAAGCGTCAGGCCGATGCCGTACCGTCGTCGTATAAACATATTAACACGAAAGCAAACGACGACGAGTAGAAGGGCGTAGCGGTGTGCGTTGAAGTTTTCTAGATGCGAATCTAAATGGAGCCCCTCCGCTAGTGCAGATCTCGGTGGTAGTAGCAAATATTCAAACGAGAACTTTGAAGGCCGAAGTGGAGAAGGGTTCCTCGCCAACGTCTTCGGACAAGGGTTAGTCGGTCCTAAGACAAAGGAAAATTCCTTATACAAATACGATTATACAATATAATCTATTGGGTCGAAAGGGAATCGAGTTAATATTCTCGAACCCGGCTTCGAGAAACGAAAAGATTAATTAAGTTTGATCTTTTCGGTGAGCGGTAACGCAAACGACCTCGAGACAATTGTCGGATGCCTCGGGAAGAATTCTCTTTTCTTTTTTAAGAGACCCGTTCGTACCCTGGAATCGGTTCGGCCGGAGATAGGGACGTGGTGATTCTCGAAGAGCGTTACGGTTTCACGTAACGTCCGATGCGCTTTCGACGATCCTTGAAATCCGGAGTGAGTGTAACACAAATCTCGAGCCGGTCCGTACCCACATCCGCAACAGGTCTCCAAGGTGAACAGCCTCTGGTCGATGGACTGAATGTAGGTAAGGGAATTCGGCCAAAATGGATCCGTACCTTCGGAAGAAGGATTGGCTCCGAGGGCCGGGTCGTTCGGGCCTGTTTATTAATTGAGGGAGAATTAATTTAAACGACGGCTTATAAAAAATAAACGAGAAAAACGGTGCTGGTTCGCTGTGAAACGTTCGTTTATTATAATGTACGTTCGACGAGAAATGAACGGTCAACTCGGAACTGGTACGGACAAGGAGAATCCGACTGGTTAATTAAAACATAGCAATCGCGAAGGCGGGTGATCCGTGTAGACGCGATGTGATTTCTGCCCAGTGCTCTGAATGTCAAAGCGAAGAAATTTCGAATAAGCGCGGGTAAACGGCGGGAGTAACTATGACTCTCTTAAGGTAGCCAAATGCCTCGTCATCTAATTAGTGACGTGCACGAACGGATTAACGAGATTCTCGCTGTCCCTACCTACCGTCCAGCGAAACCACAGCCGAGGGAACGGGCTCGGAATTATCGGCGGGGAAAGAAGACCCTGTTGAGCTTGACTCTAGTTCGATGTTGCGAAAGGATGCTTAAGGTGTAGTGTAGGTGGGAGTCCTTCTAAACTTTGCCGTTTAAGTTCGACGTAATTGAAACACCACCACTTTGGCAGTTTTTTCGCTAATCCGATAATGTGGTTAAGCAGCCGAATTTAATAGGAAGTAAAGTTTTTTTAGCGTGTGGAAACTGAACCAATATCGGAGACATCATCGATCGGGAGTTTTTGACTGGGGCGGTACGTCTGTCAAAAGGTAACGCAGACGTCCTAAGGCGAGCTCAACGCGGTTAGAAACCACGTTTTAGAGCATAAGGGTAAAAGCTCGCTAGATCTCGATTTTCAGTATGAATACAGACCGTGAAAAGCGTGGCCCATCGATCCTTTCTGTATCGAGACCATAAATTAATAAAATTCGATCGAGAGGTGTCAGAAAAGTTACCACAGGGATAACTGGCTTGTGGGCGGCCAAGCGTTCGTAGCGACGTCGCTTTTTGATCCTTCGATGTCGGCCTCTTCCTATCATGTGCGAAGCAGAATTCGCCAAGCGTTGGATTGTTCACCCACTAACAGGGAACGTGAGCTGGTTTTAGACCGTCGTGAGACAGGTTAGTTTTATCCTACCGATAAAGTGAAGTCGTCTTGAGGGTAACGTTCCGTTTAGTACGAGAGGAACGACGGATCCGGATCAACGGTTCGCGTGCTCGTTCGAATGGACGATGGTGCCAAGCCGCATCCGGGCGATAACGACTGAACGCCTCTAAGTCGGAATCGCACCCAAATAATAGGACGATACGTTAAAGGTCGCTTCCATTTATCGTAATTCACATGTGCAAAAGTATAATTATTATTATAAAGCCACATTTTTTTACGAGTAAATTCACTGTTGACGATTTTGAAATATGTGAAATCGTAAAAAAAGTTAAATCGATTGGAAACGTTTGGAAGTGATAATGAATCGCTTGTATACTACTTGAATGTTCGGGCAGGAGGTGTCGTAAAGGGTAGAGTAGTTATCACGCTACGATCCCATGAGACTTAACCTCTCCCAGCCAGAATTCGTTTTTGTGGGTTCGTTAAATATATTTGTATGTGTGAGTTCAGTGATAGAGACAGTAAAAAAGTAAAGTAAAAGTCAGGGTGATTGTTTGATGAAAACTCGTGACAATGTCATATTATTGAGAGCTCACAATAAGATCGATCAAAGAAAGAAAAAGATCGTGTTTGTGATAGTTAATGTTAAATGGGATGAAATGTATGTAGAGTAAGTCGTTAACGTAGAAATTGATGGGTATTGCGTAGTGTAAGAGGCGTCGTATTTAAGGTTAGTTTAGTGCATGCATTGATAGGGATTAAGAACGTAATAGAGTAAGGTCATGGGATGGGTATAGTTAAGGTTAGTTTAGTAGGGTCTTAGGCTTTTTTTTTCCAAAAATTTTTCGTTGATCGTTTATTAAACAAGATTAGTGTGAAAAAATTGCGTCGTTAAAGTAATGTATTTTTTTACGTGGTTAAGTTATCGTTGCGTCGTTATATTTTTTAATCAAGTTATCGTTTGCGCGTCGTAAAATTTTTTTCATGTTATTTTTTTTCAATGTTATTTTTTTTCGATCGATAAGTGTTTAAGTTATCGTTGTTTGTTGCGTGTTTAATTTATCGTTGCGTCGTTATTTTTTTTAATGAGTTATCGTTGCGTCGTAAAATTTTTTTCGATCGTAATTTTTTTGAATGTAATTTTTTTTTTGCGCGAAATTTTTTCTCGATCGATAAGTGTTTAAGTTATCGTTAATTTTTTTTTCAAAGTATTATTTTTTTTATGCGAAAATTATTTTTCGATCGTAATTTTTTTCTCGATCGATAAGTGTTTAAGTTATCGTTATTTTTTGCATCGTTAATTTTTTTTTCAAAGTATTTTTTTTTTGCGAAAATTATTTTTCGATCGTTATTTTTTTTTTCGATCGATAAGTGTTTGCGTCGTAATATTTTTTTATCAAGTTATCGTTATTTTTTGCGTCGTTAATTTTTGTGTAAGTTATTTTTTTTTTTTTTGCGAAAATAATTTTTCGATCGATATTTATTGCGTCGTAATTTTTTTTTTTCAAAGTATTTTTTTTTGTTGCGTTATTTTTTGCGTCAAGTTATCGTTGTTTGTTGTGTCGTTGTTATCGTTGATTGTTGCGTCCGTTAAGTTATCGTTGTTTGTTGTGTCGTTATTTTTTTCAATGTTATTTTTTTTTTTGTGAAATTTTTTTTTCGATCGATAAGTATTGCGTCGTATAAATAAATTTTTAATCAAGTTATCGTTGATTGTTGCGTCGTATTTTTATAAGTATTTTTTTTTTACAAAAATTTTTTTTCGATCGATAAGTGTTTGCGTCGTTATTTTTTGCATCGTATAAATATTTATCAAGATTGCGTGAAAATTAGCGTCGATAATTATTGCGTCGTAAAATTTTTTTGTATGTTATTTTTTTTTTCTAAGTATTTTTTTTTTACGAAAATTTTTTCTAAGTATTTTTTTTACGAAATATTTCGTTTTTACTGGTCACGTGATCACTTTGGGGTGGTCACGTGACCTTTTTTTTTTGCGAAAATTTTTTTCGATCGTTAATTGTTGCGTCGTTAAAAGTGAATATTTTACAAGTAATTATCGATGTAGTACGAATCGATGGTCGTTTAGAGTTGTCGTAAAATTTTCAAAGTTATTCTTTTTTTTTACGAAAATTTTTCTTGATCGTTCAGAGTGGCGTCGTTAAAAGTGGAAATTTTACAAGTAAATTTTTAAAAAAAATCGATGTAGTATGAATCGATGGTCGTTTAGAGTTGTGTCGTAAAAGTGAATATTTTTCTTGAAAAGTTGTAAAAATTTTCTAAGTATTTTTTTTTTTAATGAAATTTTTTTTTATCGTTATAATCGGTCACGTGATCACTTTATCGTGGTCACGTGACCTTTTTTTTTGCGAAAATTTTTCCTCGATCGTTCGGAGTGTCGTTGTTTTTCTTATCTTTTTTTTTTTCGAAAATTTTCGTTCCAACTGGTCACGTGATCAAATTTTTTTATCGATAAATGTCGTATCGTATTCATATCTTTTTTTTTCGAAAATTTTCGTTAAACTTGGTCACGTGATCAATTTTCCGTTCGATGAAAGTGGTCACGTGACTTTTTTCATTTTTTCGAAAAATTTCGTTACAATTGGTCACGTGATCTATCGTAGAATGTTGCGTCATATTTTTCTTTGAAAATTTTCGTTAAAGTTGGTCACGTGATCAATAATTTTATCGTTAAAAGTGGTCACGTGATCAATGAATTTCATCATCGTTAAAAGTTGCGTCATTTTCGAAAATTTTCGTTAAAATTGGTCACGTGATCAATTAATTACACCCGTTAAAATGGTCACGTGATCACTTAATATTCATCGTTAAATGTTGCGCGTCATTTTTTCGAAAACGTCGTTAAATATTGCGTCAGAATTTCTTCGCAAATTTTCGTTAAAATTGGTCACGTGATCAATGAATTTCATCGTTAAAAGTGGTCACGTGATCAATGGATTGCATCGTTAAAAGTTGCATCATTTTCCGAAAATTTTCGTTAAAAACGATCACGTGATCAATGAATTTTTATCGTTAAATCTTGCGTCATTTTCGAAAATTTTCGTTAAAAGAAGTTCACGTGATCAATGAATTTCATCGTTAAAAGTTGCGTCATTTTTTCGAAATTTCTCGTTAAAAAAATTCGTTAAAATTGGTTAAGTGATGCATCGTTAAATGTTGCGTCATTTTCCGAAAATTTTCGTTAAACTTGGTCACGTGATCAATGATTTTCATCGTTAAAAATGGTCACGTGATCTATTAATATTCATCGTTAAATGTTGCATCATTTTTTTTCGAAAATGTCGTTAAATGTTGCATCATATTTTCTTCGAAAAATTCGTTAAAATTGATCGTGATGCATCGTTAAATGTTGCATAATTTTCCGAAAATTCTCGTTAAAATCGGTCACGTGATCAATTAATTGCATCATCGTTTAAAATGGTCACGTGATCAACGAATTTCATCGTTAAATGTTGCATCATTTTCTTCGAAAATTTTCGTTGAAATTTGTCAAGTGATGTATCGTTAAATGTTGCATCGGTCAAGTGATGCATCGTAAAATGTTGTTTATTTTTTACGCAAATCTTGTTTAAAAGTAAGTAAGTGGTGAACGTATTTTTGGAATGAAATTTTGAATCGAATTTCGTTGTATTTTTATTTTCTGAAATAAAAATAATTTATCGTATACTTTTTTTATCGTTTCGAGTTATTTTTACAGTTACATGGTAAGTATGAATTTTATAAATTTCTCCTTTCAAGTTATCGTATAAACTACAACATACGTTACAAGAGTTATCTCGGAAATTCATCGAAGTCATCGAATTTATATCGTATAAACTGTTAAGTATGTACTACAACATAACTTTATCTCGAAATTGTGAAAAATTGATCGTTCCGAGTCGACTCGTAATTTGAATAAATTTTACGTTGAATAAATTCTCGTTAAATTCATCGTTACGCGTGAAATCGTAAATTTGTTCTACGAATGGACGCGGACGTCGGAGAGGTATCCTACGATGTCGACGGCATCTCGATCGGAGTAATGATCACAGAGCGATGATCGTTACATCGATACCGCACTTATCGTTGCAAAGACGTGCATCTAATTATACGAATTTACCCAAACTTTATCGATTCACGTGACATCGTTAATTTACAATATTATTCATCGTTACGAGTCGTCTCGTAAAATTATTGAATTTTTCCTCCAATTTAACGTTGATGTTAATTATCGTTACTATGTGGGTAACGTTATTTCGAAAACTGAGAAATTCATGAAAATTCAACGATTCGAGTAACATCGTAAAATTTTCTATCATTCAGACGACGCGGACGTCGGAGAGGTATCCAAACGATGTCCATCGTTCCTCGATCGGAGTATAACTTTTCGATCGAAGATCGTTACAACGATACCACTCTTAACGTTGCAAAAGTTGTATATCGAAATTTCCGAAATTCATGAAAATTCATCGAATGACGTAATATCGTTAATTTACCCATTAAAATTCATCGATACGAGTGCTGACGCAATTTTAATGAATTTTCCCCCAATTTAACGATGAATCAATTAACGTTACACTACGTAGTAACGATATTTCGAAATTTCAGAAATTCATGAAAATTCATCGTTACACGTAAAAGCGGAAATTTTTCCACGATTCGACGCGGACGTCGGAGAGGTATCCAACGATGTCCATCGTTCCTCGATCGGAGCATAAATTCTCCATCGACGATCGTTACAAACAGATACCGCACTTTACGTTGTTAACGATGCATCGAATTATACGAAATTTCTCAAATTCATCGAATGACGCAACATCGTTAATTTCCCATTAAAATTCATCGTTCCGAGTGATGACGTAATTTTTAATGAATTTTCACCCAATTTAACGTTGAATTAATTATCGTTACAAAGATACTGCATTACATAGTAACGTTACAAGATTTATATCGAAATTTCCGAAATTCATGAAAATTCATCGAATGACGTAACATCGTTAATTTCCCATTAAAATTCATCGTTCCGATTGATGACGTAATTTTCATTAAGTTTTCCCCCAATTTAACGTAAAATTACTTATCGTTACAAAGATACTGCACTACATAGTAACGTTACAAGATTATATCGAAATTTCCTAAATTCATGAAAATCATCGAATGACGCAACATCGTTAATATACCCATTAAAATTCATCGTTGCGACTGGTGACGTAACTTTATTGAATTTTCCCCTAATTTAACGAGGAATTAATTATCGTTCCTACATGTTAACGGTTATTTCGAAATTCGCTAAAAATTCATCGTTACACGTAAATCGTAAATTTTACCACGAATCGACGCGGACGTCGGAGAGGTATCCAACGATGTCGACAGCATCTCGATCCGAGTATAAATTCTCGATCGATGATCGTTACAACGATAACTATCTTAACGTTGCAAGTGGTGCATCGATACTTCCAAATTTCCCCTAAACTCGATCGATTCACGTGACATCGTTAATTTACCCATTAAAATTCATCGTTTCCCAGTGGTGACGTAATTTTTAATGATTTCCCCCCCCAATTTAACGAGGAATTAATTATCGTTACTATAGAGTAACGTTATTTCGAAATTCGCTAAAAATTCATCGTTACAACACGTAAAATCGTAATTTTTTCTACGAATCGACGCGGACGTCGGAGAGGTATCCAACGATGTCCATCGCTACTCGATCGGAGTATAAATTCTCGATCGATGATCGTTATATCGATACCACACTTAACGTTACAAGCGATGCATCTAATGATACGAATTTCCCAAAACTTGATCGAATGACGTAACATCGTTAATTTACCCATTAAAATTCGTCGTTCCGAGTGATGACGTAATTTTTAATGAATTTCCCCCCAATTTAACGTTCAATTAATTATCGTTACCACATAGTAACGTTACAAGGGTTTTATCGAAAATTGTGAAATTCATGAAAATTCATCGAATGACGCAACATCGTTAATTCGTTAATTTATCCATTAAAATTCATCGTTCCGAGTGATGACGCAATTTTTAATGAATTTTCCCCAATTTAACGTTGATATTAATTATCGTTACTACATAGTAACGTTAGACGATTTTTATCGAAAATTGAGAAATTCCTGAAAATTCAACGATTCATGTTACATCGTAAATGTTTGTACGAGTCGACGCGGACGTCGGAGAGGTATCCAACGACATCGACCCCGACTCGATCGGAGCATAAATTCTCGATCGATGATCTTTACAACGATATCTCTCATAACGTTGCAAGTGGTGCATCGATACTTCCAAATTTCCCCAAACTTCATCGTTCATCTTTAAATCGTTCATTTAGAACATTATTCATCGTTCCGAGTGGTCTCGTAAATTTATTCAATTTTCCACCGAATTTAACGGTTGAATGAATTATCGATACAAATATAGTAACGTTACAAGAGTTATCTCGAAATTTCCGAAATTCATGAAAATTCATCGAATGACGCAACATCGTGAATTTATCCATTAAAATTCATCGTTCCGAGTGATGACGCAATTTTTAATGAATTTTTCCCCAATTTAACGTTGATATTAATTATCGTTACTACATAGTAACGTTAGAGACGATTTTATATCGAAATTGAGAAATTCCTGAAAATTCAACGATTCATGTTACATCGTAAATGTTTGTACGAGTCGACGCGGACGTCGGAGAGGTATCCAACGCCTTTGACCCCGACTCGATTCGAGTAAAACTTCTCGATCGATGATTGTTACAACGATACCTTTGTTAACGTTACAAGAGTTATCTCGAAATTTCCGAAATGCATGAAAATTCATTGAATGACGCAATATCGTTAATTTACCATTAAAATTCATCGTTACGAGTGATGACGCAATTTTTAATGAATTTCCCCCAATTTAACGTTCAATTACTTATCGTTACTACGTAGTAAGAGTTATGTTGAAATTTCAAAAATTCATGAAAATTCAACGATTCAAGATACATCGTACATTTTACCATGAATCGACGCGGACGTCGGAGAGGATCCAACGATGTCGACAGCATCTCGATCCGAGTATAAATTCTCGATCTCTGATCGTTACAACGATATCGTACTTAACGTTGAAAGCGATGCATCTAATTATACGAATTTACCCAAACTCGATCGATTCACGTGACATCGTTAATTTCTCCATTAAAATTCATCGTTCCAAGTGATGACGCAATTTTTAATGATTTTCCCCAATTTAACGTTCATTATTACTTATCGTTACTACATAGTAAGAATTATGTCGAAATTTCAGAAATTCATGAAAATTCAACGATTCAGAGTACATCGTAAATTTTACCATGAATCGACGCGGACGTCGGAGAGGTATCCAACGACATCGACCCCGACTCGATTCGAGTATAAATTCTCGATCGATGATCGTTACAACGATATCGCACTTAACGTTACAGGAGATGCATCGAATTATACGAATTTACCCAACTCGATCGATTCACGTGACATCGTTAATTTACCCATTAAAAATCATCGTTCCCAGTGGTGACGTAATTTTTAATGAATTTCCCCCAATTTAACGTTGAATTAATTATCGTTACAAAGATAACGTACTACATATAAACGTTACAACGAGTTTTATCGAAATTTGAGAAATTCCTGAAAATTCATCGAATGACGCAACATCGTAAATTTACCCATTAAAATTCATCGTTCCGAGTGATGACGTAATTTTTTAATGAATTTCCCCCCCCCCCAATGTAACGATGAATCAATTAACGTTACTACATAGTAAGATATTTGTCGAAATTTCAGAAATTCATGAAAATTCATCGTTAACACGTAAAAGCGTAAATTTTACCACGAGTGGACGCGGACGTCGGAGAGGTATCCAACGATGTCCATCGTTCCTCGATCGGAGTATAAATTCTCGATCGACGATCGATATAACGATACCACACTTAACGTTCCAAGCGATGCATCTAATTATACGAATTCCTCCAAACTTGATCGATTGACGTAACATCGTTAATTTACCCATTAAAATTCATCGTTCCTCCGAGTGATGACGTAATTTTTTAATGAATTTTCCCCCAATTTAACGTTGAATTAATTATCGTTACCAAATAGTAAGAATTATGTCGAAATTTCAGAAATTCATGAAAATTCACGGATTCAAGCTACATCGTAAATTTTTTATACGAGTCGACGCGGGACGTCGGAGAGGTATCCAACGATGTCGATCGCTACTCGATCTGAGTAAAAATTCCCCGATCGATGAGCGTTACAACAACGATACCACATTTAACGTTCCAAGACATGCATCGAAATTCCAAATTTCCCCAAACTTCATCGATTCACATGACATCGTTAATTTACCCATTAAAATGCATCGTTCCGAGTGATGACGCAATTTTTAATGAATTTCCCCCAATTTTACGTGCATGAATTATCGTTACTATAGAGTAACGTTATCTAAAAATTCACCAAAATTCATCGTTACACGTAAAATCGAAAATTTTTTTCAACGAGTCGACGCGGACGTCGGAGAGGTATCCTACGATGTCCTCGTTCCTCGATCGGAGCATAAATTCTCGATCGATGATCTTTAAGACGATACCTCACGTAACGTTCAAAGAGATGCATCTAATTATACGAATTTAACCCAAACGTGATCGATTCACGTGACATCGTTAATTTATCCATTAAAATTCATCGTTCCGAGTGATGACGCAAATTTTAATGAATTTCCACCAATTTAATTTAACGATCAATTACTTATCGTTACCACATAGTAAGAATTATGTCGAAATTTCAGAAATTCTTGAAAATTCAACGATTCA
>JACATO010001947.1:2500-20471 GCA_018389105.1 Nautilus pompilius
CGGAGGCTCCGCCCAGACTCGCGCCCGAATGGTTTCTAAGCGCACCGCGGCGCCCTCCTACTCGTCGACGCCTGGTTCCTCGGTTTTAGGAACTTCGTTTTTTATTTCGAAGTCATCTTTTTCTTGCGATTCGTTTGCGACGACGGTCCGGCATCGGCCCGACGCTTTAGCGCCATCCATTTTCAGGGCAGATCGATTCGGCAGGTGAGTCGTTACACACTCCTTAGCGGATGCCGACTTCCGTGGCCACCGTCCTGCTGTCTTTATCGAACAACACCTTTTCGGGGATCCGATGAGCGTCAGCGTTAGGCGCCTTAGCCGGACGTTTGGTTCATCCCACATCGCCACTCATGCTTACCATGAGAGGCCCACACGGCACTCTCGCATTCACGGCGCCACGGACTTTCGCAACCCCCGTATATCGTGCGACGGACAGGTGAAGCTTTGCCTAAAGGGTTGGAAGAATTACGTTTTTCTTACTCCCACTTGCTCGGAGAGGGACGACGACGCGACGCTACCGTTAGGCGCATCTCCCGACTGGCGAAATGGCCTGCCCACCCGATTCCGAGTTCGAGATTAGGACGAAGTTCGAGCGAACCCCTGATCCTCCAATCGGTCGCTGTACCGGATGGAACTGCATTTATCGAGCACCGGCTATCCTGAGGGAAACTTCGGAGGGAACCAGCTACTAGATGGTTCGATTGGTCTTTCGCCCCTATACTCAGGTCAGACGATCGATTTGCACGTCAGAGACGTTGCGGACTTCCACCAGAGTTTCCTCTGGCTTCGTCCCGCCCGAGCATAGATCACCATCTTTCGGGTACCGAAGCACGCGCTACTCGCCTCCGTTCCATCGCCAACGCAAACGATCCGTTACGGAACGGGACGGTGGTGCGCCCGTCCGTCGGTAGCCCTTCCCGCTACTCGTTCGGGATCCCACTACTAATTCTTTTTCGGGCACCGACCGATCGCATCTCGCTTTCGCTTCGCCTCCGGGTTTCGCGTCTCCCTTCGACTCGCGCGTGCTTCGGACTCCTCGGTCCGTGTTTCAAGACGGGCCGAACGGGATGCCTACTCTCGCCGGGATCGTCTCGCGAACGCGCCTTTTCATCGTTCCGTCCGCGCTCGCGAGCAATCTCCCCACGGCGTCGGACGGGGGATCGTAACATCGCGGAGACCGAAGCGCGACGTGCCACCCGCCCGCCCCCAGGAGGGTTAGGGTTAGGGTAACGACGTCCGACCGACTCCTACCCGCGACTGACCGTCCCGCCCTAGTCGACGCCGATCGCGGCGACGCGATGACCGAGAACAACTGCAACGAACGCATCGCCGACTAACGCAACCGACAACGAACCGACCGGGACCCTTCGAGGATCGTCCGGTCACGCCGTTCCTATAACGGTGCGACGATTTTTGCGAACACCTGAAGTCTCGGACTCCGACTTTTTTCGGCCCCGTTCGATTACCTCACGACGGTTTCACGTTCTCTTGAACTCTCTCTTCAAAGTCCTTTTCACTTTCCTTCCCTTACGGTACTTGTTCGCTATCGGACTCGTCCGGATATTTAGCCTTGGATGGAACCTACCACCCGCTTCGCGCTGCACTCTCGAGCAACGTTACTCCCGGGACGAAAGGACTCGACGCCGGCCTCCGTTGTCCATACGGGCCTAACACCCTCTGCGGGAAGGCCCATCTCGAAAGGACTCTGAAACGATCGAGGAGGTCGGTCCGACGATAGCCCCGTCCCATCCACCACAGCTCCCGTGATCGAACTCGGCGATCCGGGATTCGGTGTCGGGCTGTTCCCTGTTCGCTCGCCGCTACTGGGGGAATCCCAGTTGGTTTCTTTTCCTCCGCTTATTTATATGCTTAAGTTCGGCGGGTCATCCCGCCCGATCCGAGGTCGGCCTACGTGTGGTTTCAGCGAGCAGAAACGAAATCGAATTGGACGATCTCGTATCGCCATTCCGACAAAAGCGACCGACCGACCGACCAAAAAACGATCGTTCTACGAGCTTTTTCCATCGAACTTAAAGAGACGGCAAAATCCACCTGCAAAGACATCTCTCACATCCGCAACTTTTTTTTGTCGTAACGGTCACGCCAAAATACGTGCATCCGCCGCCGTTACGGTTGCGACATCGGTTCTTATGTACACCCGACCCTCGGACGGACGTGGCCGCGAGAAGGGAACCCCACGGCCGCAATGTGCGTTCGAAATGTCGATGATCTAAGAGTCCTGCAATTCACATTAGTTATCGCGGCTGGCCGCGTTCTTCATCGACGGACGAGCCGAGTGATCCACCGCCGTAAGTCGTCAGTGATTTTTTTTATTTTATTTTCTTTCAACGTGCAACCCAAAAACCGTACGTATATGCCACAGTTTTTTTTTGTATTCGAGCTACCATTGGAAAAGGGGGATCGACGAACGACCGCGGCTCGTATCGGTCGATTTTTTTTTCAAAAACTGCGCAACGAATCCGCCCACCCGTTTACGCGAATCGTTCGCCCTCTCTCTCTCTCTCTCTCTGCGATTGATCCCTTAGCTTTTCCTACGACCGTTACGAGATCTGCCAATATACCGACACGCCACGCCACGCCACCATACAGTGCGATCTCAACTGGGACGGCAACGATATAACCACGACTATACGTACCCACCCAGTAATTTTTCGTAGATGCACACAGTAAGGGGAAGAAAAAAAAAAAAAAAAACACGAGCGTTTTCGTGTTTCTTTTTTTTTTGTGATGCCTGTTTATCAAGTTTTCATCGATGCGATATCTCGTGATAGTGCCAAGTACCACAACGCATCGTATATGGAGTATCTTTCGGGTTTATGTAAAATGCCATTTCATTGCGCAACAATTTAGTTACACCGACGCATATAGTACCGCCCCAGGTTCTTAATCTCTCTCTCTCTCTCTCGTGGTATTGCCCAAGTACCATTTCTTTTCGGGTTTCAATTTTTGACGTAGGCGGAGGATGTACATTCGGGGTTCTCGGTTACCAGATGAACAGAGGCCTTAATGATCCTTCCGCAGGTTCACCTACGGAAACCTTGTTACGACTTTTACTTCCTCTAAACGATCGGGTTCGATCATCTTAGCGAAACTTTGACGTTCAAGACGAAGGACAGCGACTCGAAGGTACACCGGACCAGTGGACGACCCGATAACCAAGGAGCCACAAGTAGCAACGTCGAGCAACATCGTCAGTCGGTCCAATGACCTCACCGAACCGTTCGATCGGTAGTAGCGACGGGCGGTGTGTACAAAGGGCAGGGACTTAATCGACGCGGGTATGGTGACCCGCGTCTACGAGGAATTCCTCGTTCACGAACTCGTTCCAAAGTACGATCCCAATTACGAAGGAGGTTCAGCGATTCCCGACGCTTTCGCGCAAGGAGGCTTGCCACCTTTCATCCTTCATGTAGCACGCGTGCACGCCCGCAACGCGGCCCCGAACATCTAAGGGCATCACAGACCTGTTATTGCTCAATCTCGTACGGCTAATCGCCGCCTGTCCCTCTAAGAAGCGATAAGGTTCGACCGGTCATCGCACGTTCGACCGTCCTCGTCTTCCTCGCGCTACGATCGATGAACGCGAACGACACCACACACTAACCCAGACCGCTGACGACCCCACGAAACGATCGGCCGACCGCTACTCCAACCCGCTGGGAGGGAGGAGAGACGGCGACTTTCACGCGACGAGGGACGGAGCGATTGTCGGATAGCAGGCGACGAACGCGCCAAGAGGCCAACCGAGGGAAAACAACCGAGCGTCGATACGAGGCGACACCGACGAGCTAGTTAATAGGCTAGAGTCTCGTTCGTTATCGGAATTAACCAGACAGATCGCTCCACGAACTACGAACGGCCATGCACCACCACCCACCGAATCGAGAAAGAACATTCGACCTGTCAATCCTACCGGTGTCCGGCCCGGGTGAGTTTCCCCGCGTTGAGTCAAATTAAGCCGCAGGCTCCACTCCTGGTGGTGCCCTTCCGTCAATTCCTTTAAGTTTCAGCTTTGCAACCATACTCCCCCCGTAACCTGAAGACTCAGGTTTCCCGAGTGGCTGCGTATCGGGTCGTTAACTCCGACGCACGGCCGGTCGGCATCGTTTACGGTCAGAACTACGACGGTATCTGATCGTCTTCGATCCTCTGACTTTCGCTCTTGATCAAAGAAAACGTTCTTGGCAAACGCTTTCGCTGTAGTCGGTCTTGCGGCGATCTAAGAATTTCACCTCTAACGTCGCAATACCAATGCCCGCGGCCGTCCCTCTCGATCATTACCTCCGCTCCGCTTCCGAAGACCAACAGAACAGAACCGAGGTCCTTTTCCATTATTCCATGCATCGTTATTCCGGCTTTCGTTCGATGCCCGCTCGCTTTGAGCACTCTAATTTTTTCAAAGTAAACGTGTCAGCCGCTCGCGACACTCGGTCAAAAGCATCGCGAGAAGTCCGACCATTTGTGCGGATCTCCATACCGCCCGAGAGCCGGGTTACACGAGAACGACGATCGAACGAACGGGAAAAGCGAAAAAGTGCGAAGGAATCGATGGGAGTTTTCTTACCCGAGCGCGCGTCACTCGAGGCACGCACGACGCGAACGACGCTTTTGCCTTCGCATCCGGCGAAGAAGCAACCACGTAACGATCGACTACTACGAGGCACCTGCACTAGGAGCTTTTGCACCCGAGTGGTAGCAAAACAGCCTATGCGATTCCCTTTCTTCGCAAAAAGCATCGCTAATACACCGAACGACGATCCGCTCGTCACCCTAAACTCCGACATCCGACTACGAGCTTTTTAAACGCAACAACTTTAGCATACGCTATTGGAGCTGGAATTACCGCGGCTGCTGGCACCAGACTTGCCCTCCAATGGATCCTCGATAAAGGATTTCGATTGTTCTCATTCCGATTGCGAATTCTCATTCCGAGACCCGCACCGATATTTTTCGTCACTACCTCCCCGTGCCGGGATTGGGTAATTTGCGCGCCTGCTGCCGTCCTTGGATGTGGTAGCCGTTTCGCATGCTCCCTCTCCGGAATCGAACCCCGATTCCCCGTTACCCGTTATCACCACGGTCGGCGCCTAACCGACCGTCGAAAGTTGATGGGGCGGACGTTCGAAAGACCCGTCGCCGGCGCGAACGCCCTGCGATCTGACAAAAGTTATCCAGAGTCACCAATATTTGCGATTTCGAACGGAACGCTTGCGAACTAACGAACAAACGAACGAGATAGGATCACAGCGACCGCCTTTGTTATAAACGAAGACTAAATCGCTGAGGCACCTCGATCTCGACGACGCTCGCCGCGATGCCGATCGTTCGGTCTTGGTCTAATAAAAGCGCTCTTCCTTCCACGAAAGAAGTCGGAGCATCGTTGCATGTATTAGCTCTAGAATTGCCACAGTTATCCAAGTAGGGTCGGTACGATCTAATGGATTACGTCCGGTTCCTGAGCCGTTCGCGGTTTCGCCCATTCAATCGGCCTGAACTTACACTTGCATGGCTTAATCTTTGAGACAAGCGTATGACTACTGGCAGGATCAACCAGGTATCGTCACGTTTCGTTCTGCCTTCGTTACGACTACGTTAACGAAGCATCCACGGTTCTTTAAAAAGTGCGATCGATTTCGATGCCGTGTTTTTCATCGTCGATGCGCCATCTTTTTTTCCGCACGATTACAAACGAGATTTCTAACGAGAAATCAAGAAGCTACCGAATGCTAAAATCGAGTCTCCCTTTCGGAGCCGATCACACGAAGACGTTACTCTCGACCTCTCCCCTCGATCGTCACGACGACGATCCCCATCGCAGTAACCAAAAAACGTCCTTTTTTTTTGGAACGGAAAAACGATAAAGTTGCGACCGCAAACCGATAAAAGAGGCATCGTTTACGCAAACGCTCTCTTCGATAGGCCTTAGGCGATCGACTTCTGCCATCACTAGCGAGTGGAAAGAACATCTTCGCATTTTCTTTTTTCCATCCCACAATATGTATGCCCACATTTCGTTCGCGAAGAGTTCGGTCACCCGATTGCCCGCAATTTTTTGCGGGTGTTTCCACAACGAAAGCCAAACCATCCAGGGTTAGGTAGAACCTAGCCGGACGAAGCGACCGTCTTTTAAAAAACGAACCATCACCCACACCCTACAATATGCGCCCAGGGGTTAGGGTTACGCGACATTTTTTTTTTTTACCGACCTCCGCTCGGGTTTCGCTAGTTCCTCGCCGACAGCGACCGCAGGGTCGGATAGTTACCAACAAAAACCCACGAACGACCCATTGAGAGAGAGAGAGAGACACGTTCTGACAATGCCGTTCCAACACTTTTCACTACATCGATCGAGGCGGTTTTGCCGTACGATTGTCACGACGCACCAAACTCTTTAAACCTCATCGAGAAATGTTCGAATAACAGCCCGATGGGTTGGACAGGTACCACGATCGACAAAAGCTTCCCATCAACTACAAAATGCCTCCACAAACAAAGAACGAGACGTATGGGTCGGCACGCACCTTTCGTTTTTTTCCGTGTCGCCGTGTTCGACCGGAAAAAGAAAACAAAAAATTTGCGTGCAATATAACCTGCAACCTACAATCCAATGATTTTACGGAAACGGCATAAAGTCATTTCCTTTACTTTTCATTTGGAAAAAAACGCCCATACTCAATAACGTTCATCGAACGTTAGCAACAGCACAAAGTTCCGCTTTCACCGATGCCATTTTTGTGTGTATGCATAACGATCGAAACGAATGATTCATCCGTATCAAACACTATATAGGGGCCGCCACACCTTCGCTTCCGTGTCGACGTGTTAGACCGGAGAAGACCACCTATATGTCTCGAAAATTCCCTATGCAACCTACAATCCGATCGCTTTTTGTATGAAGGGACTGACTTTTCGTTACTTTAGAAAAGTGATCACTCCAAACGACGTCGATAGCATGGAGACGTCATTTTAATCTTCTACTGTGGACACGCTTCGTCGGATCGACTCCACCGAGGTCGCAATCAATTCCTCGACCCTCCCCAACCCTTTTTTTTTTTACCACACCGAGGATGAGGGGCGGTTCGAATCGTTCGTGACCAACTTCGTCATATCCGCTTCAAAATCGACGTGCGTCTGTCTGCCCCACCTCCCCGAAATTTCACTTCCCGCCCCCGCGAGTGTGTGTGGGGCGCGGGGGTGGGGTGGGGTGGGGGGGGGGAACCGTTCGAATCGAACTTACCAACTCTCAGTCCGATCGATCGACTCCAAATTTCACGACCAAGTCCACAACCTCGATCGAAGTCGACTTGATCCCGGTTTTTGACGCGACAGGGAATCCCGTGGGGCATCGTCTTCAAACGGGCCGTAGCTCGTCGACGGAACATCGCACCGACCTACACTTGGTAGCGTTCGGCGCGGGAAGGACTCCGCTAACGAACCATCAGGTTTGCTTTTGATCGAGAAAAACCTGGAATGGAAACAACGAGACAAGTAATGGCGAAGTTCGGATCGAACGAGCAATCGCCTGGAACATCTTTCGATCCACTCACCTTGGCTCCAAATTCGGGTGACGGTGTTCAGCAAGGATCCGATGCACGCTCCGTAAATTCCAGCTCCATCCGACAAACTGTACTCGAACAGCGGCCCTCGTTACAAATCCTTCGCGAACCGCCGCGTGCGTTAATCTCACTACACATAAGCGCGGTCTGCAATAAACCCGAATTCCAGAGGGGCTAAAGCGCAGACAGACAGACAGACACACACACCTCGCCAGAGATTTGCTAAAACTTCTGCTCGGGCCGGCCGCGCGGATGGTAGGTAGCCTTTTACATTGACGACGAAAAGAGACTGACTGGGCCAGATTTCCGCCCCACCTGGTACGAAAAAATTCGTAGCTCCGCGAAAATACCTCGCGTCTACCCGCGCGGTCGGGTCTCCTTGCACCTGTTTCGATACGTGCGCCCATCGTTCCCTGGGGAGGGGTCGGGACCGGTTCGAATCCAACTCCGAAACCGAAACCGTCTCTCGGAACGACTCCAAATTAGGGTGTCGGTGTTCCGTAACGTTCCGAAAATTTAGACTCCATCCGACAAACCGTTCTCGAACAGCAGTCCTCTTCCTGAAAGCCTATGACGTCACGTACCAACCCTAACCCACGGGAATCCCGTGGGGCATCGTCTTCTCCGACCCGTAGCTCCGCAACGGAACGTCGCATCGACGCGCGCTCGGTCTCGCTGAAATCGGCTAGGACTCCGCTAACGATCCATCCTGGTTTGGTAAGTTCGCCCATCGTTCCCGGGGATGTCGGGACCGGTTCGAATCCAACTCCGAAACCGTCTCTCCGATCGACTCCAAATTCGGGTGTCGGTGCTCCGCAACGTTCCGATGCACGATCCGAACATTTCAGCTAGATTCGATCAACCGTTCTCTAACCGCGACCAGTCTTTAGAAATCCTTCGCGAACCGTTGAGGTCAAAGGTTAACCTCGCAATGGCGGCTAGCCACGTGCGTTCGGTTTCTTCTTCGGACGCCTTCAATTTCCTCACCAACCACGGGAATTCCGGCTCCGGCATCCGTCTCGTTTGTAGGTGACGTGGTGGGTAATAAATCCGAACTCCCGCGGCGATACGCCGCACCGTAAACTCCAATTCCATGTTAACGAGAGCTCTAGCGAAACACGTCTGCTTCGTACGGCACTCCGCTGCGATATAAGGAAGGAACGCGCACTGCGCATGACGCCGCGTCACGTCCCAACATGGCTACCTAGCGTAAACAGTAAGAAACGAAGATGCGGCCCCCACCCCACCCCCCCGGTTCGTAAACGCAAGCAGTTCCCCGGGGGTGCATCCGATCAAGCTACCCTCGGTGGCGTTGGAAGCGTCTTTCGTTCCGACATCGATTCACGAGAACTTTCATTCAGAAATCGATCGATCCCGAGGGTGACGAAGGCTTCCACATTTTCCCGCCACGCTAAAAAAAAACGAAGGTAAACGACCGTACGGCACCACCCCTGCGCAGCAAAATTTTTTTTCTCGGCGAGGGTGAGTCGCATCGAATCTCGGTCGGTGTCGTTGGATGCGCATTGAACGGGGCTATGGAATCGATACATTAATCGGTCGGTGGGCTAAAAAAGATCTTTAGCATCAGAGCTGGAGTTGCGGCCATAATTAAGATTTCCTGAATTACGATTCTTCTAACAGTAACATAATAAAATTGATGAAATTTCTACATAACAATTACAATTTTTCGCACGTGCTGTTTTAGTTAACATTTGCACCTATACATTTACGACAAATGCGACATCGATCTCGTGTTTACCGTTTAGGCAACAGCATAACGCAAAGGATGAATAACAACATGATGGAAATAACAGCACAATAATAATAATAATAATAATAACAACAATTCAGCCAGTGAAACCTGACCTTGTAACAGTTCAACTCTCAGTCCCTGTCCAGCCTGAAGCCGGGGAGGGGGCATCACGTGATTCAATTACGTGATACACTTACAGCATAAAGAATCTCGAGGAACAACTTTTGACAAAACGGCCACGCCACTGGCGGCTACATAATGCAAATTCGTTAATAATTATACCTGAAAATCTGTATTAACATGTATACACGTATTCACTTCAAATATATATAACTCATTTAACCTTTCTATGTATGTATAAACCTGTCAGTTCCAATTACATGCAGTAAACTGACTTTGGTGTGCAAATTTGCTGATTTGCCGTGTATTTTAATTTCTGTACATGAGGGGCCCACCGAACCTGAAGTGCCCTGGGGCCTCCAAAGTCTAAATCTGCCCTGTTGGTTTGTTCTTCCATTCATTTGCGCACGTGATAATTAATAGTTACTATCATGATTATTCACGCACTACTATCTTATTTTTCAATGATTTTCTTACTTACCTGATGCTGCAGTTTCACAGTTCCTTTCCTCATTTATTATTTTTGGAGACTTTGATTTTGAAAATCACGTCACACATACTCTTGACATTATCTTAACTTCTTCAAATTCTACACTTCATTCATTTATTTCCAATTCTTTTGTTTTTCCTCCTGCCAGGGGCGTAGCTAATGGGAGGCGGCAGGGGCGGCACGTTTTGGGGGGGGCGGCATTTTTTGGTCCGAGTACGCGCTTGTCAAATTTAGTTCAGGACAGTATGTTACATATATAATGTATTTTTTCGTTCTATTTTTCCAGATATTATTTTTTCCTGAATTTTTCGTTCAATTTTTAATGGTAGTTTTTTGAAAGGAAGAAGAAAGTTTTTCTAAAATTTGCTGTAAAAGAAATTTGCTCACTTGAAGTGAGTCACTTCTAATTAATTTGAATTGAATATCAATATTTTCTCATTATATATTTGATAATTTTTATTTTTCTAATAGTACTTTTTTTCAATAAATAAATAAATAAATAAAAAATGAATTTTTTGGAGGTTTTGAAATTCTACGTTATTTAGAGGGCGGCAAATTCTACGACCGCCCCGGGCGGCACAAACGCTAGCTACGCCCCTGAATGCAGTACATCATTATTTCTGCTTAACACTTCGGGCAGGGTCTTGCAGGTGTTTTACTTGCGTAATAAGTCTAGCAGACATAAGCCATTGTAACAAATAACACCCGAAATGACTGAAGTTATTTGGTGTATCATTCAAAATATTTCCAAAATCAGTGACGCTGGTAGCTTTAAAACCAAGCTAGACATAGCATAGAGTTCATCCTGCCTCTCTTCTGAAGTGTACCATACATTTTTCGGATGGTAAATTCACGGTAGTAGTTAAATGGGTTGTGGATATTAAAGAGACCACGAAGGCAAAACAAAGTCCCAAAAATCCTGTTAATGTGCAGTCAGGCAGCATTCAGACAGCTGTATGAGGAGAATCCTAAATAGAAGATTGCAATATGTATCTGGAATGAACTGAAATTTTTTTTTTTTTTTTATTTATGATATCTGTCTTTTAACTGCATGAAATTAAAAATCTTCTCTCCTTTGTTTAAGATTATTGTGAAATAACTACGTGAAATCAGTTTGTTACTGGTAACACAGGTCAAAAGGAACAATTAATTTACTATATAAGGAATTATTTTAGTAAGAGCTGGAGGACATTAAATGTATAAATAAAGATGAATTTGAAAATGATGGTCTCCTAAATCTGCAAATTCCCTCATTTCATGGATTTTCATTTGTTAATAACAATTTATGCAATTAGCAATCAAAATTCCAAATCTTTTCATATTTCATGTTTAGTCAATTTATTTAGGCTAATTTATTTCAGTTGGTAAGTGCAGAGAAATTTGTTTTGTTTTGTTTTTTAATTCACAAAAGTAAACATGCTGACGTACTTATTTACGGTTGTCACATGTAGGCTTCCAGTTCTATTCACTGACATCTATTCCCAGTTTCCATTGATTGGGAAGGACCCTAATCACAAACCCTGGCAATTAGCTCATTTATTGTGTGCTATAAGCAAAACCATTCCATGCATATGGCAGCTATTTTTTACAGAGCATGGAAAAATGAACAGTTTGACAGAGTTAGCAGTCAACAGACTTTGCTTGGTAATACACTAAGTATATTGGCTTTTCCTTACTCTCAGGAGCCTCGTACCAGGTTCCACATCTTTCTTCTTGTATCAACTAAAGTTGAGTAAAGAATCTGCTGCATAACTTTGGCAGATGTGGCACCAACCATACGATAAAGGTGACTGATTGCAAGTCTTTCAGTAACCCAAGGAATTTTGTAAAAGAGGGTTTTCTGTTTTATGAAAAATTAAATAGAAACAAATTTGACTTTTGTTTGTAAGAGTCAGTCAAAAGTTATACTGCTTATTTCACATGGGGGTGGGGACTTGGGAGTCTTTCAGCTCTTAGAAAACTCCTTTTTTTTTTCATTTCAACCCCGAAATTAGATGCATCTTTAAATGAATTAAAGCTTCCACATTAGACAATTTCATAGGCAGATGGCTCCTTGCATTTAACACTTCAACACTGGAAACACCTTAAGAATGTATAGTCTACCTTGATGATTATAAATCTATCTATTTTTTGTTGTATGATCAGGCTTTAGTCCTGGGAAAGAGGACCGAGTTTGGCATATAAGGGGCTAATTTGCAGTAGATTCCCTGGGGGCACCATGGACTGAGGTATTGGTCAAACCTGCATCAAAAGCAGATTGCGGGTTCAAGACCAGGTCAGGCCACCTGTACTATCTAATCATAGCTATAAAACCAACTTCATCATACCATCATTGGACACCAAGATATTCCCTTTAGGGACTACTGATGATAATTTCAAAAGATCCCCGAAACATTGGTTCAGTAATTAGTTGAGTTACTACTCGTGGAGAAAGTGATTCAAACCTAATATACTGCTCAAAATTTACTCAAGGTTCAAATTCCATTAGGAGACTTTCGCTTGCTTGAAATTTTATAAAGCTATTTACAATAGCTGTAAAATCTCTACATCTATCATGGGAGATAGTAAGTTATCATGGCATGTGGCTCTCGTTTGTTACGATGAACGCTTAGTGTAGCATGTAGCTTCTACAATTATCCTGTTTGCTCTGAAATAATAATAGACTGCAGTCCAAAAATTTTTGTTTTCACCTACTTATCTGGCTATCACTGCTCAGTATTTTATTTACTATTGCAAATGCCATTCTTCAGGAAAGTCCACCCACCATGATTTCTATGTCAATTGGCATGATCAATGCTGACCTCTTCCCAATCGTGGAAGGAACATTTAAGGTAGGTACAATAACTCTCTCATGACTTTTGTGGCTTCATCAACACTTTAAAATGTTATTCAAGAAACATTTCATTGTTGCTTAAGAAGTTTGGGAAAAAATAAGGGATACGTTAGAGAAGTTGGTGGAGCAATTCCAAAGAGTTCTCTCAATCATATACAAGATCTACCAACGGGTGGAGACAGGAATGAATAAAATTAAATCAGATGGGCTTCCTTTACATTTTTTCGCCATGTTTAATGTTTTTTTTTTAAAAAAATGTTTGGGTTTTGTAAAGTGTCAGCATCATCATCTGTACTCCTGATGCTAAATGGTACAACAGCAGTAAGGGGACACATTTCATAAAGAATAAAGGCGGCACTAGATTCTAATACGAACATCAACTGATATATGTGTGTGTGTGTGTGTGTGTGTGTAGAACTTTAAAATCAGATATTTCAGAAAGCAGAAAATTTGCCAAAAACTGGCTGGGATGAATATTTCGTCACTTTTATCCATATATAGTTGTGTCAGTAATTTCCCACTGTTCACAATACCCAAATGTTTTTTAATAATCTCTCCTAACTTTTTCTAATCACAGAGATGGAAGTTCTTTTATTCTCGAAGGTGAGGAGATGAAGAGAGCCAGCAGCCCTACAGTATTCAACCACTCCTGGGTAATATTGTTATATTTTAGAAAATTGTATAAAAGGTATTATCAAGATCATCAGATGAAAACCTAAAGTAAACCAAGTACAACCAAACATGCGATGGCTAAAGCATTCATCAGCTTAGCATGGTTGAGTGATGAAGATTGACCAGCCAGTGAAACATTTCAGGGAAAGCAAAGATGCCAAAACAACTGGAACCAATCCTGGCAACATAAATCCTCTGAAATGGTCAAAGAATTGAAGAAGTTCACCATTGAAAGGGGTAAAGATATCATTTGACAGACAAAGGCTAGGGCTGAGGAAACTTTAATTCAAGTGTTTGTGACTTTTTTTTGTGCAAAATGTCACAGTTTTTCTTAAGTCCTTGTAGATTATATACTTTCACGTGACTTCTTAATGAATGCTGAGTCTGACCTTTCATGACGCAGATTTGTAAGCCCATACGTTTTGTGTAAACATGATTCTATTGGGGAATGTGTGCAGTTAAAATGCATTTTTTATGCATATTGCTGTGGAATTGAATATTTAATTAGTCGTAATTGGTGTAGTTATTGTAGTTACAGTATGCATGCATTGAAACACAATATACTATATTACCTTTCCTCGAGTGCGTGTAATAAACAAAAATGGCAGCATTATTCTTTCCCTATATTATATGCAACATAATCATTTCCCCTACATTTGGCAGCTTCCCAGAACTTTTGAATTGGTTGAGAACTTTACAACAAGACATCCACAACCCACCAAAGCTGGAGGTTTCTGATGACTCAAGGGCAGAAATAGTTGTTACCATTGGCAGACAAGATGGTTTGTCTAAGGTATTTTATTTAGCTAAATTTCATGTTCATGCATCTACAAATTCTTATTTTTATTTTAAGCCAGCCTGCCCTCACAGCATATGGATTTATGAACATGCTATTTATAAAATACTGGAGATTATCTTAATGCTTATGACCTGCTTATAATCCTCGATACATAGTCTGTGGTAGAAGGAAGAGGAGACCAGAATTATTATTATTATTATTTGGTGTATCAACTTTTGTATGTTTTCAGTTACAGTTCTAATAATACTGCAACAGAGAAATGCTGTTTTATATAAAAGTAGCATCTACTAGTCCATTTCAAATGATGGCATTTCTGAAAACATAGGAATTATTAGGGGAAAATATTTAGCTAAACGAGATTAATGGAAATTCTTTATAAAATATGTAACTTCTGATGATCTAATAGTTTTTCCACCCTGTCATCTCCAACTACAGGCTACACTTAGCTGTGACCATAACAGACAACAACTTACATGTAATACGGAGCTGTCACAGTAACAAACAAGTGAGTTATTTGCTGTGCTAAAGCGGTGACCATAACAAGCAAGTTACATGTAACAAACAAGCTATCACTGTAACAAGCTAGCTACCAGCTATTCACAACACAAGGCTGTCACTGTAACAAGCAAGCTACATGCCATGCTAACTCACCATCTCCTATAATGGATGGGGAGATTAGCAGGTGAAAGTGACCTAATGAACTTTTAATAAAAGCGATTAAGATTACTTTCTTGTTTTACCTTCTATTCAATCTTTAAGGATATTTTGCAAACAGTGGCAGTAAATGATAATTCTATTTAGTAGTTTCTTAATCTTGAAAATAATGTAAGGTTATTGGTGATGCACTATTTTCAGAAACTAGCAAGTTAGTTTCAGCTTTTCCCATAATTGGAGAACTGACTACATTTCAGCAATGTTCTATCCTCATACCAGCAGGGGTATAAACATCTGTTTGCTAAGTTTTATGTCTTCTTTTACCAGCACCATAGTGCATCCTACTGGAGTTTACTTTTGTGTCATACTTCAAACCTCCCTACAGGTTTACAGGGGAAGACAAGCTCGTTATGTAATCATACCACCCTTTATTTATTTGATGAAAGGATTTCCATTAGTCACTGGTCTTCTAGAGAGAAAATACATTTACAAAAGCAACAAAACAAGGAAATCTGGCATAAATTATGATAATTCCCTACTGATCAGTAAACAGTGTGGCTTTGGCAACAATAAAGCTGAATTTTTGTACCTCCATTCCTTTCCTACTTAAAAACAAAGGGAGCAGCCCTTCGGATGTTTTCAGCATTTCTGATGTATCTTTTGGATCCCGAATAGTAGGATATGTCTCTGGAAGACTGACTCTAATTTCCCATGATTCAATGCAGTTGAAAACTTAAAAAAGCCATGATGGACTGCCATCAGAACTGATCTTAAAGCAGTAAATACTGTCAAAGGGGCACAAAGTTTTAAAACTTCTATAAGTCCCTGGATTGCCTTGAAAGCTGCATCTAGCACCCTGGATAGCATATATTTGTTTTAACAGTCACCAGAAATTTATCTTATGCAGGTTTTCCACGGGAATGATGATTATTAGGGAATCATGATTTTTCATCTTCTACACAAATCTTGAGGCTCGCTCACTTGAGAAGAAATACTTCAATTTCCAGATGAATTTTAAGATTTCTGCTTACCAGCTATACAAACCAAAAGAGAATATTTGTGAAGAAACATGAAAGGAGTCACGGAAATCTCCCATCAATGTTACCAGTACATTGTAGGTATAACTGCGTTTACATGAATAATTACTTTCAGTTCTGACATCGTTCGTCCACGTTTCCACATTTTTGAACATGCCACTGATTAATAAACAGATGTGTTGGGGGCACTGGGCAAAGGAAAGAGGGAGGGCTGTAGTGAGGATTTTCTACTCTCACTTTCTTTCAGTTAATAATCTTGAGAACTCTAGAGATGTGGGGACTGAGTGGGTTCAAGGAGCATGCTTTGAAAGTGGTGGAGTTTTACAAGAGGTGAGACCAATGCATTTCCGCAGCCAGAAAACACCTCGCAGGTATAGCACCTGCCACACACAAGCCCTGTCACTGACCGCTTAAAAATCTAAAAATTATAATTGCTTTTGAGACCCAAAGATCTGTGACTCGGGTGGTGTGTTTTACTGGATGAAGCTGAATGGCACAGATGATACGCACAAACTGATCATGGAGAAAACTGGCGAAAAAGTGGTTCTGTTTGTTCCAAGAAGTACATCAGGGTTTCATATTCTCAGATTTCTCCAGAAGAAATGGACAAGGTAAAATAAATTTTTTTCATTATACTGGTACTGCTGTTGTTTTCTTAACAGACCCTTGAGATTAGATGCTGGAAGAAAATAAAGGAGTTAAGAGGGAGTTTGTGTTGAAGAGATGCATGGAAATGAAGCCGGAGGAAGCCATGTTGCTGATGAGCTACCAAAAGTAAACCTACTGATGAACCTACCTAGCAAAATAATGTTCTGTACACAGAGTTAATTTTTAATTAGAAATTAGCATATTATATTTGTTGAGATTACTATTATTGTTCTCTCAACCTCAGAAACTGGTGCTATTGTCTTTGATCTAGTAACTTTGTCGGCCTGAAGCCTTTGGGATAAGGGAGCTGTCAGGTTTTCTGGTGTCCACTGATCTGTCCAGATGTGGAATGTGTGTAATAGGATCCTGAACTTGTCATGTCTGTACTGGATCAGGTTTGTTGTATTAGGGCTGTCAAACAATTTAAATTTTTAATCTACAATTAATCCTCAAATAAATATTTGAATCTTCCGTTAATCTTAAATTTAATCTTGGCAGTTATCACAACATCATGGGCTGTCTGTTCATGTAAAACAGCCAAATAATACTATACACTATTTGTCACAAACTTCTGCATCCAATAATAAACAACATCAGAAACTAAGGAGAGAATTGGCAGACTGACAAGTGCATCTATTAACCAAAGCTAAGCAGCAAGCAAAAAACAAAATTCATTTCCCCCCCATTAAAGCCAATTGTTTAAGCAAACCATCTTATTAACATTCTCTGGAAGCAATGAACCCACTTTGCACAAGCAATATCTCCAGCACGACTGAAAAGGTGCTCATATGGTACAGTTGTGGTTGGGGAGCCCAAATATATTTTGGCTAAATGAGCCACTGGCATTAATGCAGATGCCTGAGATTTCCACCAAAGTATTGGGTCTTCAGAGTCAAGGATTTGAGGCTGTGCTTTGTATAAGGACACCCCTTTTGTGCTTGTACTTCAGTTTTCTCAGACTCTGTTGAGCTGTCACTGTCAAACGTAAACCTACCTCGCTTAGCTACTGGCTGTTTTTTCTTCCACTCAGTCAGCATCTTCTTCATTAGTTCTGGTAAGCTTTCACACATACCTGCAACTAACGACGACAGAAAGACTGCTCCAGACAGCCACCCTATCTAAACTAGGACTTTTAAATCTGGGATCAAGTACAGTGTGTCTACTTTCAGAGAGTGGTTGTTCATTTCACTTTGTTGCCTGTTAACTGAACTTTAAAAACCTCCTTAAAATGAACAATGTTGGCAGGGAAGTTGATTAAAGGCCAGTACATTCGAAACTGACCACAAACAGATCGGTTCCCAAATCTTGGGTTGCATCTTTACATGGCTTCGTAGAGATGTTTTCTGCACACCGCCCCCTTGCTTCTGTTCCATCTGTCTTCGCTATGC
>JACATO010001948.1:0-27170 GCA_018389105.1 Nautilus pompilius
ATCTCATCCCTGACCAAAGGAATATGCTAACTACCCGCGGCCACACCTGAGCAGGTGCGAACTGATCTTTTATTTATTTTCCGCATCCACCTCTTCGGGGGCCCTTCAGAAAGGGCATCTACACCTTTAATAATTTACTTGTTTTCCCTTTGCTCTATTGTTAACAATTGAAAGTATTTCAATACATCACCATCCTTTTTCATTATCAGAATCCACCCCGGGCCATAACTTGATTTCACGGGGTCAATCTACCCCGCCGCCACAGACTGGCAAAATCTCCACTTCAACATTTGCATTTGAATACCGCGACGAGCATAAAACCGACGACACCGGATCGGTTCACGTGGGTAGCACTTTTTGACTTTGCATTTTAAAAGTGGTTTGTACTCGGTGATTCCAGATTTGCTCAAACCACTTAACGAGCGCCGGATATTCTCCTTTTTTTTAAAAAAAAAAAACAAAAATGAGATTATTGTATTTTCTAAATTTGTTATTAATCATTATTTTTTTTATTTGTGAATTTTGTAGGCACGAATTAAATTCATGCATTTTACACGTAGTTTTCGTTTGTTATTTGTTTTTAACTTCCTTTTTTTTTCTCTCTTAAAAGAAATTATTAATCGACGGAAACCGAATTTTGCAAGGACTCACCTCTGCGTCATAGTTGTGCATAGTGCTATACAGTAATTGGTCGGTGCATGCGTCCTATGCTTGGTACTGTACGGCGATTGGCCGTGTGCCTTAGATGTGTATCTTGGTCGTGCAACATTCGGAAGTGCGTCATAGTTGTGCATAGTGCTATACAGTAATTGGTCAGTGCATGCGTCCTATGCTTGGTACTGCTCGGCGATTGGCCGTGTGCCTTAGATGTGTATCTTGGTCGTGCAGCATTCGGAAGTGCGTCATAGTTGTGCATAGTACTATACAGTTATTGGTCGGTGCATGCGTCCTATGCTTGGTACTGCTCGGCGATTGGCCGTGTGCCTTAGATGTGTATCTTGGTCGTGCAACATTCGGAAGTGCGTCATAGATGTGCAGAGAGCTGCAGCACGTCATAGATACGCAGAGCGTGCTAGTTCTCTACGATCTACCTGTCTTTTAAGGTCTCGTGAACTAAACAAAAATGTTGTTTGAAGTATTGACGAGGAAACGTTTAATTAATTAAATTTACATTCATTCGATTATTTAGGATCGGTAACTTTAGAGTCGAACCCGAACCATGAACATAGTCCTTGTTACAATTGCAGATGTCCGTTTTTCTTTCTTAACCTTTAGCCAGCCTTTGCTACCTATTTATTTATTAATTTTATTCTCTTTATTAATTAATTAGTTTTAAAAAAAAACACACAAAAGCTTTGCCGAACGTGTGTAGCATAAATATAGGAAACATCGAATCAGTACCGGGACACGTATCCTAGACGAAGAAGAAGAAATGCCACCGTCCGCTTACTAAAGCCACCCTAAACCAATTTTCCCTACCAATAAAAGTCATCTTGATACAGATCTTGATGGCAGGTGATGGGTTAGGGTACGAGAGGTTTGCGATACGAATGTTGTTTGGGGATTAAATTGATGAACAAAGTAAGATCTCCGATTTACTTTCTTCTTTACTTTGTCCCCTCTCCATCTGAAATTAAATTTAGCGCTTAGGAACCCACCATCTCCAAGAGCTCCGGAGTATCGCACAAATCCCCATTAGCAACGGGGTCTTTCTTTTTATTGGCATTGGATTCAAAATCTCAAATCAAATTTAGTGGAAACCCTGAGAATCGAATATTCTCCGTCTTCTTCTTTATCTCGAATCGCGGCAAATAAGAACAAAGGGGCACCGGGCATAAAATTAAAGTTTTGTTTCATAATTAACTGGCTGAATCTAATTAAAATAAATCAAGCATTACCGATTTTATACCCCCACTTCTCATACATTATTTAGAAAATGATGCTAATAAAAGAGCGTCTTCTTCCGGTTGATAGCGTTCAATCAAAGTTCTCGCAAAATGTCGTAGATAGAATATTTACGTAACCAAGAATTATGAGTGAATTCTTAAAATTGGAAAGAAAAACGTTTTGGGGGGCAATCCGCCAATCGCAGCCATTTCTGAATACTTCATTAACGGCAATCACCGCAAACGTCCACAGGGGTTCTTATTTACTATTTCAGGCTACAAGGGGTCGTCGGTAAAAGCATCACAAACATAATAACGGGCGGGAACCTTTGGATTTCTCTGAATAGGGAATGCATACGTCCTGCTGTTGCCTGCAAGGGGAACAACTCTGGCAAGAGAAGCGCAGCGACGAGGCCAGCCAAGGGACTTCCGACTTCGGCTGAGAAAGATTTCGACTGGAACTCTTCGTGGCTTTAAGGGCCTTCAGTAATCAACTTCCCCGACTATGGTTCGATCCTGGCTGCAAACGGCGGATATCCGGTGACGGACGCGTCACCTTCCCACCTCACCCCCCCAACCACAATAAAACATGTTATGTTAGTTTATAGCCCTCTACCGGCGGCGTTCTTCCGTCTCTCCTGCATCTACAAAAAAAAAAACAAGCAATGACGTCACGACGCTAATAGCAAAGAGGACACGAGACCGGTAGTCGTGACTTTTCGTAACAACATCATGGTTCGCTTCTTTGTAAAGAATCTGTTATTTATTCTTTTCTTTCTCTTTTTTTAAAAAATTTCTTTTACGCATTAATTATAGAGCAAGACTTCAAGATGTCCAACATCGAAATCACAGCGTGCCAAGATTGTATGACTCTGTACCAAAATATACTTTCTATTGTTTTTTTTTAAATGATTTTTTTAACAGTTTTACGGTTTTATTTTAAGTTTAATCTTCATTATGTTTTTTTTTACGCTTCCCGTTAGCCTGAAACCTTCTGAAAAATTAAACAAATATCGTTAATTCTTTCCCTTCATGGACCCGACCGGGATCGGGAACACCGGCCAGACGGAAGGAGAGGAGAGGAGAGGGGGACGCTCTGGGCTCAGCCGACTTAACAAAAGTCCCTTCTAGAATTCTCCATCTTTAGATGTTGCAGGAAAAGACAATCTGAAAAAAAAAAAAATTCAATTCCATGGAGGTTCGCCGACTCGGTTCTCACACGGAACGAACTCGGGTTCTATCGACCTTTAGGCTACCCACCGGACTACCGCGCCGCCCGAGGAGTAATCGGTAACGGCATTTAATGAAATACCTTGACGTGATCACTCCGATTAGCGCGACCGTGTCTCTGCTTACAAATTATGTAGGTGTATTTCTGAACCGGCCAGTCGTGTTCACCTGTAAGCGGCCAGTCTGCTCGGAGGAATTAAACTTAGTTTTGCCGTAACTTGTCCGAAATGTCATTAAATGTAATTGGATATCTTGACTAACTCAAGCGTTACACTACAGTCTTCTGCCATATTAATTTGGCAGTTCTTCTGCGCCATTACCAAGCCGAAAAGCAGGCGGGGGGGATCCTTCTCGCCAAAGATCGTTATAATCCGTTCAGAGGAGTCAACGACAGATCGTCAATGATCTTGACGTTTCTCGTAGGCCTGTGACCGATATTGTCGGAAAGTTAATCGGGGCAAACGTCAACCATCGCGGCAGGGCGACCTGGAGAATACTAGCGGACGTCCGCATTAGACGTCAACATCTATCCTTTCGGGTATAGAGGGCGTGTGGTACGTAAGAGACTCCCTCGGCCCAATAGGGATTTGGTCGGGGGACATGTCCAGCGAGACAATCGCGGCACGTGCTTACTCTCGATGAGCCTACTTTAAACTGATTTATGCTTGGAGGTCGCACTCGCGCCTAACATTGGAGAAGGAATGCGCAGCTCGTCATGATGAGGGCTGCTGTCTGGTGAAAAAAAGACAGACTGACGGACACAGCGCCATTTTAAAGACATCTTTTGCATGGTACCGAAAAGGCACGATGAGGTTCGATGCTCGGATTCCTCAGAAAGATGGCGCCACGTTCCACAAACCCTTGAGCGAGCAAAATGTAGAAGATAAATGAAGGATTCGAATTTTTTTTTTTTGCGGATGCCCACGAGTCCTGATAAGTGGTGCCCGGGAACGAAGCAGAATATCTTGGTTCTTCTCTAGGACGACCACCTGTCGAAACAACTGAGTCTCGAGTTAAGAGCAACTGTACCTCACCCAGCCGATCTGATGGAGACCCGACAGGGAGATGGGAGGCCTCTGGATCAGACTGTGATACAAAGTCTCAGCGATTTAATGCCAGGCAGGGTAGAAATCCTTTATGCTGTAAACGTTGGCTCGACCAATTGCTGACATAAACCGTCTTGTACCTGCCGTTTTCCGCAACAGACTAACTCACCGTAAGAGAGGCGGGACGCCAATTTCTTTTGGCAGGGTGCTGTGTATACTATTGATAACTTATTTTGAATGTCGTCGTTTCGATGTATTTTAATAGGGTTTATGATGGTCCTGTATAGGGTATTTAACACGTGACCACCATAGCATCATTTTAGGATACACCGGGCCGGAGTAGTCCTTCGTCATCGCAGCGAGAACCGACGGATCAGAATTGGTCATAGATAAGTATCGGATAATAAAATGTTCTTTTACGGGATTTGAATACTTAATGCTCAATTTGTTTCTGATAAGAAAGTTTTAAAAATAGCCATATGAATGAAAACAAGCTGGGCAGAACAAGGCAGGAACTGTCCACTCGTTTTAGCGTGCTCATAGCAAATTTAAAGGGACCAAAAGCCACGTGGCCTACTATAAATCCTCCACTAAAAAAAGTGATTGTCAGTTTCATTTTAGCTGGTTAGCAGTAACATTATTAACAAGATTTGTGGGTAACTCGCTCCATGCATCACGAACCGAATTACGTAGGGGGTGGGTGGGAATAAATCAATAGTATATCGTCTGTGTACCTCGAAGTTTGTGGCAATAACATAACTTTAGAATGTAGCAAGAATTTTTGTGTTGTTTTCCCCCCCCCCCTTTCTCTAACTTACGATTTTTTGTTGATTTTTTTAAAAAAGATCAATTTTTTTTTTCTTTTTCTCTCTTTGGTGGAAGTTTTCGACGCAATCGCTTTGCGTTATTCGTTTAGCGATCGGTGGTTTCGCTCCGAATTTAGAAGAAGAGAAAAAGTGGGGGCGGAGACGTCAGCTCACGGCGCCAAGAACCCGGAAAAGATTCGAAGGTAAAAAGTTAGAACGCGGAAGTTCATCATCTCCCGTCCCCTCCCCCCTCGTCTCTTCGTGCGATAGGTCCCCCCTGATTAAAGCCATTTTTGACAGCACAAGCTGTTTTGGGTTACGGACGGGAAGTCAGCGGACGTCGCGTTTACTATCCGCTTGGAGCAGCACCAGTTAGACGACTTAGGGGTTTAACTCCAGACGGTGGCTTGTGGATTTCAAACGATAGGCATCCAGCGGCGCCCATTCGCCGTATCCGGCTGTCTCCGATGCTAGCAGGTCTTGAGTTTGTGGGTGAGCCGACGGTGTCAGCCGCACGGTCAGACTCATATACATTTAAACGCTACCTGGCCGGAAAATCAGAGCGTGAAAGTAAAGCGGGAACTCCCGTCCATGCCGGCGAAATTAGGCTGTCACGTGCTGTGTCGCGAGATCTACTGGGCGAGATCTTGGCCAACGTGTTCTGGGAAATCAAAAGGAGGCCGTCGACTTCACGCGGGCCGGTGTATGAACCATAATAGCTTACTGGGGTGGGAAGTGGGTTCTGTATTGATAACCAAGAGGAAAACCGAGATCATCACTTTCTAGATAAAAATTTAAGCTTTGTTATCCACGAGGATGTCGTCGTGTGCTTACACCGCGTCTTGGATGGTGTCGAACTCGAGCTTCCTGACGGTCCGCGTGAAAGGTCAGGGAGAGGGAGACGAGAAGGTCGCGCGCGACGCCAAATAAGCTTGGCGATGTCTGGTCGCCATCTGAAACGAAGCCAAAAGTGCCACTGCGAGTTGATGGGGGGTGGGTGGGGCGGCCCTGTCTACTCGTCACCCGGCCGCCAGTCGCCGTTAGAAGATGAAACTAACGCCGAAGTTGGGATTGAGGGGGTGGGACAGCTGATACCAGCTTTGGCTGAGAGTAATCGGGGTTTGAAACCACGATTTCCTAGTTTTTATTAGTTAAATATTAAAGTTTTCTTGCCGTTGATGGCCGAAACGAAGGGGGGAGAAATCAGCAGATTCGATCTGACCACGACGGGTGCGTAAAAAGGTGCTCGAATAGATGGAGACGCTGAGGGGTGGGTACAGCGAAGACCCATATCCAATTTCTTGTTGGAAAATCTGCCAGCAGGGAAACCGAATAATCTAAAATAATGGATCACGGGACCGTATTGTCGACCCTGGTATTTATTGTTGTTGGTGATGCGTATCCGGCTCGTAATTCGTACCCATACTTCATTAACGAGGTTTTTCTTTGTCGGAAAGTTTTTATTTCGGTAGAGAACAGATCCTTTAGGGGGAAAACCTGCTCGCTGTTTCCGACCGTTTTTCCCCCTGTTTCTACGGTTTCAAGGCATCACGTCAGACTTGGACCAAATGTATTTTCCCGTTTCTCTGCGAGTTTCATTTGCCAGATTGGAACATTACTTCCCATCTAAAGGTCAAGCTGCCCCGCTCTGGAAAAGTCGCATTCACCGCATCACGTGGAAATTTTGGATTCCACTTTCGAACAGGGTAGGGGGAGCCAACAAGCATCGTCTTTACAAGGGATTTCCCCTCATTTGTCAGGATGTGAAGCGAGGATTCCGCCCTTCCACAATCACGTGGTAGCTACAGTTCGCGGAGGAAACCGGTGACGTCAGAGATTTTGCGTTGATCCAAAATTTAGAAATCATGGAACTTTTCTTTACAAAGAAAAACTCGAAACTGCAGTTAGGCCTCTTCTGCTTCTCCACCTGTTGGGTGTTCTTCCCTCTCCCTCCTCCTTTCTCTTGCTGCTGCGAATCTTAGAATTTACAACCGCACCAGTGTTTCCTCTTTAATGCCCGCCATTTTCTATTGTTATAATACATTATTTATTAAGTCTTTAAGATTATAATTCATTTCCTATCGCGTGTCCGAATAACGGAGGAACATTTGGCTCGTATAAAAAAGAAAATCAACTTTCTTCAGCCGCGTTGAGGTGATTCATCGGTCGACGCCATGTTACGATGGTCTCTCCCCACCTCTTTCTTTCGTTCAAACGGAATTGTGGGATGGAAAACACGAGGCATTATGGGATGGACTACACGAGAACTCGCGTAAATCAAGCTTCTTTGCAACAAAGCGAATTTAAAAAAAAAAATGGGAGGGGGGCGCGGGAATTCACGCGGAAATCTATCAGCAGACGAGACCTGTGTTTCTAATGGTTCTCGCGGTAATTAGAAAGAGACGAGAGAAACCATTACATTGACGGACGGAAATGAAAGTTAGAATGGAAAACATCATCCGGGCGATGAACGCACACGAGAAAATTCGGCTTCTCCACACATCCACAGCAGATTTTTAGACGCGCAGACGACACTTCGGACTTAAAAGATGGAACAAAACACTTTTAAATAGATTATACTGTTATCAAATTACAGCATTGCTTATGGTTAATGTTAAATTTTAAAAAAAAAAAGTACATTAATCTGAAGTTTTGGTATTTTTCGGGAATTGGGATCAATGTAGCACTCGAAATAGTGAGAATTTCAATGAAAGCAGCTGTTTTATCTCACATTCGATTCAAATTTAGGAAAAATAAAATCAGAGAGAAGGTGCACTTAGCACATTAGATATTCTTCTATGTTATGTACAAGTTAAACACAATTCAATCAAGAATAAACTCGATATTCTTCAAATGTTTTCAATAACTTCAATAAATTTAAATGAGAAATGGAATAAAGGCCATTCGTTAGATATTTAGGAATATATTTCGTGCAACCAGAAAAAAATTCAGTCAGAAAGAAGTCAAACCCTTGAATATTTTTTGCAACTTGTACAAAATTTCCATTGGTTTTTTTTTTTCAGTTTGAACAAAATTCAATTAGAAATCAACCAAACCTCACACATCACATATTCATGAAAGATGTTTATAAGATAAATTAAATTAAATAAAAAATAAGTTATCGCTCACATATGAAATACTTTTGAATATTTTTACATAATAAAATTTAATCTTAAGTTAAACTTTCTACATTAGATATTCTTTAATTCATTTTAAATCTTAAAATTAAATTTTAAAAAACTTCGAATTAGATATTCTTTCATTTTTTTCACAACAGAAGTAGAATTAACAGTAGCACGTCAAGCATAAATAAGATATTAGATAATCTTGAATATTTTGCTAAAGTTAAAAAAATTCACTTGGAAGTAAGACAATTTCCACATATTGGATACTTTTTGATATTCTGTACAACTTGAAGAAATTCGGTCAGAAGTACAGATTTCATGCATTAGATATATTTTTTTGTTTTTCTTTTGCAACTTGAAGAAATTCTATCAACAGTTAGACAAACTTTATTCGATACCTTTTACCACATTTCTAAGTTAATCAAAATCCAATCATAAGTGAGTGAAAAATAACGAATTAAATATACCAGAAACCTTAATATGACTGGGAGAAATTTTATTCAGGAGTAGGACAAAAGTCATGCGTAAGATGCTCTTGAATGTTTTCATAAGTCAGTGAAATTCAATTATAAATGTTAAAACTACCACATATGATACGTCTAAAATCTTGTGTACAAAATGAACAGATTTCAATTAAAAATAAGTGAAAGTTAACAAAGTTGATACTCTCGTAAGTTTAATACAACTGAAAAAAGTTTTAATGAAGGGTCAGTCAAACTTAACTCCTTAGATAACTTTAAGATTGTGCACAACGTAAACGAAACTCATTCAGAAATATGCCAAACCTCAAATATTACTTATTCAAAAAACATTTGAATACCCTGAACAAAATCCAATCAGAAATAATCAAATTCCACACATTAAACATTTTTTAAATTTAAATGTTCTGTACAACATGATTAGAATTTTATGAGAAGACAGTCAAACCTCGTACTTTAAATATTCATGAATAATTTATACAAATTATCAAAAATTTGACCAGAAATAAGTCAAATTGTATACATTACATATTCTTAAAAGTTTTGTATTACTTGAATAAATTCAAATCGAAAATAATTTTAACATTGAAAATTAGAAATTCTTGAAAGTTGTTTTCATCTAGCTCCACATTATATAATAAATAAATAAAAAACTTTAAAAATTATATATTCTTATATAATTTTTACAATATTAACAAAACTCATATTAATACGTCATTTTTCACATATTTTCTGTTCTTAAAGGATTTCCAAAACATAAACAAAATTCAATCAGAAATAAGTCAACCTCCACAAATTAGATATTTATAAATGTTTTGAAAACTGGAATACAATTCTATTAGAAATAAGTCATTTTTCACACATTAGATATTCGTTAAAGATTTTCCAACACTTGAACAAAATTCAATCAGAAATAAGTCAACCTCAACATATTGGATATTCTTGAATGTTTTGCACAACTTAAAATGCTATCAGAAATAGTTCAAGCTTCACGCATTAGATATTTTAGAATTTTTTGTACAATTTGAAAAAAAAATTGTATTAGAAATAAGTCAAACCTCAAATATTAGAGGTTCTTGAATAATTATCAAAATAACAAAATTAAATCAGAAATTGATCAACCATTATACATTAAATAAATATTTTATATAACTTCAATAAAATTCTATTAGAAGTAAGTCAAACATCACACATTAGATATCCTTGAATGTTTGTCCAAGTTGAATAACATTCTACTAGAAATCCAAAGCTTGCACTAGATATTCTTGAAAGATTTGTATTAATTGAACAAATTAAATCAAAAATAGGTTTAATGTCACACATCATGTAATGTTGAATGTTGTGTTCAACTAACTCAAAATTCTATTAGGAATAAATCAAATCTCAAACAATAGATATTTATTTAATAATATTTACAACATGAACACAATTCATATCATTAGGACGTCATTCCTTAGATCTTAAATATCCTTGAAGGTTTTGTACTACTTGAACAAAATCCTATTATAAAGAAGTCAAACTTTCAACATTTAATGTTTATAAATAATTTTTACATCTTGAAAAAAAACGTATATAGCTGGTATATTATTCCTCACATATTAGTTATCCTTGAGCATTTTCCGAGAGTTAGAAAAAATGTATTCAGAAATAGATCAAATCACACACATTAGAACTTGAAAACTGTGTCAGAATAACTATATTAAAATTCAATTATGAATACGCCATCTTTAATATATTAGATACTCTTGAATGTTTTGTACTATTTGAACAAAACTAAATTAAATAAAAATTTATCGTCACATCTTAGATATTTTCGAAAGTTGTGTTCAAATAGCACAAAATTAAATCAAAATTTAAAGCTCTACAAATTAAGCATTCTTGAGTATTTTTAATAAGTTGAATAAATTTCTACTATAAATAAATCAAACTTTACAGAATAAATATTCTTAAATGATTTTAAAAATCTGAACTAAATTAAATCAGAAATAAGTTAGGCATCATACTTTAGATATTCTTCATTGTTTTTGTAATCTTTAACAAAATTTATTTCGAAGAAACTCAAACCTCACTTACTATAAAGTCTGAATATTTACGCTACAAGAATAAAATTCAATCAGAAGTCAGTTGTCACACATTTAATATTCTTGAGTGTTTTGTACAACTTGAACAATTTTCGGTTAGAAGTCAGATCTCAAACATTAGAAATTCCTTATTGTTTTGTACTACTTTATAAAAATTCAATCAGAAGTAATTCAGAGCTTCCACACCAGATTTTCTGGAATGTTTTCTTTTTTTTTCAACTTAAACAAAATTGAATCACAGATAAGTCAAACGTAACACATTTGATACTTTTAAGGTTTTTGCACGACTTTGCAAAAAAAATGAATCATAAATAAATCTAACATCAGAATTGAAATAATTTTTAATGTTTTGTAAAAAAATTTTGATGTGATCTTTCTTATCACTGGAACGTATACTTCCTCGACGGTGTATTGCTTTTCTTTCCATTTTTAAATTTAAGCTTGATTTCAAGACAAAGTCTTAAAACAGGATTTCAGAGATTATTATTATTTGTTTTGTATATTAATTTCTAACTTTTTTGTTTGAACTATAAAGGTATTGTTCACATTTTTTTAAACATCTACAAGAATTCTATGAATTTTATGCTTCAATTTTAAAGATCGGTTCTACGTGTTAGTTAAAATCTGTAGATACCGTTTTTATTTGAAAGACACATTAGATTTCTTATTCGATAACCGTAAACGCTCCCCTAATTACTTTGTTTGGGTTTTTAAGGCGTTTCGCGTTTTAGTTACCATTTATAGACGATCTTGAATACTTCGGTCGGAATTAAACAAGTCTGACGTCTTAGATAACGTTTTTAGTCAGTCTTTGCAATGTTCGTTTGAATTCCAAACAAGATTTATACGTCGTTTTAAACACTTATACAGGTTCCCAAAATTTCTTAAAGTTTCACATTTTACCAAATAATTTTCCTGTTATATTTCTAATTTAAGTATGATGCTGTTTCTTTTTTTAAAAAGAAGTTGTAAAAGAAGAATTAAGCTTCTATCATATCATTAACAGCTTGAAAAACATTTAATTTAAAGAAAAGTTGATATTACATTTAACGACAAAATATTTAATAATTAAATTTTAAATTTATTCAGATTTATTGGTACTGGTGTAGATACATCTTTTGTTATTCTAGCACCTGAACGATTCATGCGTACAACAGATTTAGCAATTGGAAAAGATGTCTTTCCTTATACACAAAGAATTGATTTAGATAAGTAAAATATTAATTTTAATCAATTAATTAAGAGGTTTTCATACAATGATCTACATTAAAAAAAACATGTAACAGGTGAAGATTTTGATTACTATAAAGTACGTAGGATATATAATACATTAAATTTAGGAAACTATAATTGTACATATTTAAAACCTTGGTGTTGCTCTTAGTTGATGTATTTGAAAAATTAGGATTATTTGCCACAAAGTGTATAATAAAAGCCCTGTCAATGTTTCACCACATCTTCTCTAGAATGAAATGCTTGCTTAAGAATAATTGAAATTAATTTATAATTTGTGACTTCATTCGCCATTGACGGATTATCATACATGCAATTTCTAATAATTCTTATGTTGAACTTTTAAATACTGATTTTAAAATTCTCAAATTTATGGTATAGAAATCAAAGAAAAAAAAACAGTACCAGATTTAAAACCAGGTAAGGTAACAGAATTGTATGATGACGGATGCAAAATATTCAGTATAAATTATGATTTAACTATAGATGAAGCATATATTATTTACCCAAGTACTGATAATGTCTACAGTTTTGCAGTGTGTCAAACTCTAGCAACTAATAGTTTTAAATGGATTTTACCAGAAAATCCGGTTGTTGTCATGAACATACAGCTGACCTACCGCTTGATGTAATATCTGAAATACATCTAGTATATCTAGAACATCCATCTAAATTATATAGCGATCACAAAGATTATCCGCTTTTAGGGGCTACGTTGAAGATAAAAATTATTAAATACATTATATGATAAAATTATTTGTTATAGATTATTCGAACCTTCAAATTTTATCTAATTTAGGTATAAAATAATGAAAATTTATAGAGCCATTAATTTTATTCAATCACTTTGAATAAGATCTATACTGAGCTAGGCACAGATATGAAGCCTAACTCTGCCAATAATTTTGAAATAATACTTAAAAGTTAATGTATATTTTTGTTTATGAAAATATCACTAAAAATTCTAAAAAGCGAACAGCTATAAGAGTTTGTACAATTCCCGAATTACTTTAAAATGTACTTGTTAATATAATTACACAATATTATAGTAGAGCTTATTTCAGTAAATAACTAGTCTTACTACAGATAAAATGTAGCATTATGTTAATGTTATTAACAAAAAAAAAACGATTTCTATATAATCATATAAAACAGGTGATATGAAGCTATAGAAAGATGCAAATTCTTAAGATTCATCTGCTTAATCTTCAAATTGCCCAATACAACTTCCTTCCCAAACAAAATAAAAATGGTGTCAGTAAAATAAAAAATGAATATTCAGGAAATATAAATAAATTTTGTAGACTTCGATTTAAAATGCATACTATACTACAGATCTCGAATAAAAAATGGTCTGTAAAGGTATTTAAAAAATCTGTTATTAAAAAAGAATTAAAACAATAAATTATTTAAATTAAGTTAATACAGAATAAATATACAATATGGGTACTTTAAATTCATGGATATAATTATATTATAAAACACTGTAATCACAATTAGTCTCACCTAATTTGCTTTATCTTCTTTTTGATAATAAGTTGTTTATATACTAGATGGTAGAGTATCAAGTCTACCACATGGACATTTTAGATCTCTGTAAAGCAGTAACATTTTTAGTTGGACATGTCTGTTTTTTTATGACTTCTGTTGATAAAACGGGTCCTAGTATGTTTTGTTATGTTATTAATCTCTACAACTGTAAATATATCATCAGTCCAACCTCTAGTATAGCACTTTTAAAATGTTTTTATAACAATTATTGATACTAAATCATTATTTTTAAATTTAACTTGAATATTTTTTTTTCAATTGCGGCTAATAAATCTTTTTTGTTGTTGTTGTGTTGTTGTTGTTGTTTGTTATACCCACTAATTTACCTAAATTAATTATGCTATTATTATAATTATTTTCTGTAAACATTTCCCACATATTAAGTTGAAGGTTTTATTAAATCTCCAAATCATAGTAGTTATGCCCTAACTTGAGGGAAAAGCATTTTGTGGTGGGTTTGTGACGTCACCACCGGTCCGCCATATTGGAATATGGGATCCGAGAAGATGGACCGGTTTCTATCCGTAAAAGTCGCCTGTGGCGGTTGTTAAAGAAAGAAAAACAAAACGGTAACTCTGGGCAAACGATTGATGCATTAACGACAGCTGCCACGGAAAATCCTGTCAGAGAGTGGATTGGGTTGGAAAGAGAGCCAGGCCTCCACGGATCCAGCGGCTGATCCAGCGTACGGCGAATGGATCGTCCTCGCATCCCCTTCCGCGAAAGACGTTTGGAATTCGACGGTTGCCCCAGCACTTAGCGCCGAAATTACATTCCAAGGTCCGCCTACCTTACCCCCCCACCAACCACGGTGCAACCAGGGTTAGGGTTCTTTTCGCTACACCACCAATTCGTCCTTTTACCGGGGCGGGGGAAGTCGTCTTAGAACTTTTTTTTTTTTTTTTTTCAAAACAAAACAAACAAACAACAAGCTGTTGATAAATAGGTGATCTCGCAGGTGAAAAGGCGAAGAAGAACAGAACAAAAGCGAAACGTAGCCTCCCCGGCGTAGATAAGAGTGAACTGTTGTAAATAACCGAAGTGCGAGCTGGCGCGTGACCCAGTTTAGCGTCCGACCGTCGCCTCTCGCAGTCGGCCGTATCGCATCCCTCCGGCGAAAGGTAAATCTGCGGAAGACAACTCTCGCCCACCTTGACAGCGAAAGGGAAAGTAACCTGGAAACAAAAAAGAAGAAAGAACTAACTAAATATATAAACAAACTTTTAATTGGGCGCATTTGTTAATTGTAAAAGATGGAAGTAGTGACAGCGGCTGTCAGATCGATTTGAGTAGACAACGATTTACGACTTATGGAATTAACTTTGTGAACTCTTCCAGGCCGTCTTCGGTAAATAATGTCAGCTGACGGCTTCTTTTCTGAAGAAAGGAAAGAGAAGAAGAAAAACGTGCTTCTTATGTTGAGGTTACGAAAACGAGACGAAAAACCAAGATTCGAACTATTAAGAAAAAATTTGTTGTTGTTGTTTGCTTGTTTTTTGTCCCTGGGAACACACTCCGGGTAAAGGCGTGCGCCCAATGAACGAGAGCAACCCGTCGTCTTTAGGGTGCTCCTTCATAACTCTTCTGCTATAAAACGGGTGTCTAAAATCTTTTCTTTTTTTCTGGGTGTGGGGGTTGAAAATTTCGAACCAATGACAACTTCGGTTTTGACGTGAATTCTGTAATTTCCTTCTTGTTGAATAGATTTTTTGAATATAATTAAGAGCGTGTAAAATCTTTGTGTCTTATTAAGTCAGGCCTCGTCGCGGTTACGGGTGGCGCTCTTCACATGATCTTCGCTAGAGGGAACATAATCGTAAAACGTAGTTAATACCAGTCGAATACTTGTTAGATTCTAAGATTGCCCGATAAGCCTAATATTGACAATCGCGAAGCAGACACCATTCCTGGTTCTTGGAGGCCGGAAACAGCAACCAGACGAAAAATATTCTCACTTGGGGGAAATATTCAAAACTGCGTTACGGTTTTAAGATGCAGATCAGCTGTTTATCGCAGCAGCGATGCTTAGCGGGTTAGAAAACTACGTGAAGGCGAACAGTAGATATGGAGCGAGTTGTTCTTCCTGCGATGGTTCAAAGACAAACTATCGAAAGTTCCGAAAAGATCTATCTAAAGTCGGGCTAAGTTGAAAGACCGTTTACTTTTAAGATCTAAACAAAATTGAATAATAATTTTTTTAATAAAACTACAAACTTTAAAGCCGATTGTCGTCCAACATTAATTTAAACCTTTCAGAATAATATGAACCCGCAGGTGTTCTCTTAAAAATGCTAATTGTACAGAGAATAATATTTTTTTTAAATGTACAGATGATGGAATTACGTGCCCAACAGTAACTTTACTCACACGTTCTTATGAACCCACATAAATTGACAACGAAATTGGAGGACAGATAGAAAATTAACGGTCGCTATCAACAACGGATATCATATTGCTATCAAGGCTAATCCTGCTACTCTCAACTCTATTCCGGTCACAGTTCTAACTATACAGCGAGTTAATTTTACTATAGAAAATAGTTTAAGAAGTTTGCTACAATTTTACTATAGAATTACATCTTCTGATTATAATAAAAAGGAATAATCCAGCTGATATTTTGTCAGTTAATTCTTTCTTCTTTTTTTCCCGTGCATTGCGATTTGATAAAGATGTCATGCATTACTGTACATAGCTGTTAAAGCTGTATTCAATCCCCCCAGTTTCCTCTAGATATAAAAGAGTTAAAAAAAAAAAACAAAAATGTAGTTTACCTTCCGGTTAATAGAAATTTTATTTCAAGCATCGAAATTCTGGAAATTTGGATTACATTTCAAAATTGAAAAAAAATGGTTTAAGAAGGTGAGATTGTCAGTTTAAGATGAAAGCTAAACCGAGTCCGGAAAATCCCTTAATCGGATGTAGCAGTTGGAAGGGAATTTCTAAACCTTCAACGTGTGAATGATGTAGATGATTTAATTTCCATAAAAGTGGAATAAAACTTTTAAAGAAAATGAAAGCTCGGCAGGGAATTCTAGACAATCTAGTATATTACATGACAGAGGATTTGGTTATTGATGAAGCTGTTAGTGAAGAGGCAAATTTAAATAGTTTTGGTTTATAAATTAATATTATGATCTAAAAGAGTGATATTGCTGTCACGTGAAGATGAGTTGTTATTAGAAAGACATCCTCTTAGACATAATATTGCACTTTATGCTGATAATGGTAATTTACAAATAATGGAGTTCATCTGTTCCGTCAGATTAATTATATTATGGATTATAAAGAAATTGAAATTGTTCTTTATTCTGGTCAAGCGACAACCTAAGAAAAAACTGATAATTTATCCAGATACTTTTACTAAAGCTTAAGGATTGAATCAGTGTTGGATTACATAAAGACAGCTTAGCTGCAGATGATAAGATATAATTTAAAGTGAGACATAATTATATAATTTTAAAAAAACAAAAGCTTATAGGTAATTTTAGCTTTTATGTTTCGCGGGGTCCACAATGTTTGCTTTCTGTAAAGATGATTTTAAAAAAATTAGTTTATGGTTATAACAGGTTGTTTTGTCAAAAAAATAATAATGAAGCCGCAATTTTTAGAACAAATTGAGTCGATGTGTAGCCTATATACATGATGTTTACTTGTCTGATGAAAATCTGAACTTCATTTAGATGTTTAAATCTACTTATGATATTTATTTTGCTAATAGAAATAGCGATTTGATAGAAGTTCCACAAAGCGAACTGGATGTTGATTATTACCGCAGGAACAGGTAAAAAAAAACAAACACAGGTATGTTGTTTTGAGATTTCAAACAAGTAAAGATAATGATAATAAAAAAATCTAAATTCTGCTCTGCGTGATCAGGTGTCCGATAAAAAAAATTCTTATATTTTCTGAACAGTGATAAATACCCTGACGGTTTAATTATGAATTTTTGACGAAATCGTTATAGTCAAATACGTAACAAAATTATTGACTTCAAAACAATTTTATGAAATATGGTTTCGGGTAACCAAGTTACACCTGCCTAATTTAAAGAACTTTATTCTCTGGTTTGTATTTGATGTGGGTTATCAGTGAAAAAGTTTTAGAAATTGTTTAGCGCTTCCAGGTGGACTAATAAACTGACAGCTAGGATTGATGAGCCCAGAGTCTGAATCCCGGTCGGACGAGCTAGGTTTTTCCTCTCATATCTGAGAAATAAAAAAAAGGGGGTTATTCGCTAAGTTTAGGGAACTGAACTCCGAGTGTTCACAGATTCGAAAAGGATGTAAAATTTGAGTTTAATTCTGACCTAAACTGTCTTGCATAAACTTATGTTGTAGCTTTGATAAATCGAATGTCATTTTTAAACTATTCAAATAAGTTTTAAAAAAATAGAAGGGAAGTATGTATTTAATGGATTTTTTTTTTGAGTGAACATCAAAAGCATAAATAAAAATTGATAGTATACCCTGGTAGACTTACTTTCAGATTATGTAAAGATCAATGAAATGGTAACGTTCCTATTCTTATTACGGGACGACAGAAATTAAAGATGAAGAAGGTGGGATGATTGATTTCTCGTAAATTACTGCTTTACGAATTCTGTTGAATTTTGATAAAACTCTTTTACTGTTTTCCAAACAGAGTTGGATTATCGGCCATTCTGTAAATATCTTCGATGTTTTTTCCAGTGGGATTTTCACGGAGGATTTTACATAAACGACGCTTTCTTCACTGCTGTTTAACAGACTCTTGGTATTTTTTTTTTTTTTATATATATATAATAACCACGTTGATTACCTTTTTGTTTTCATTGCTATGTCTTCTCTGTGGATGCGTGTGTTTATGCATATTGAGCGACCGGTGGCCTGGTTGCTATTCTACTGGCCTGTCAATAGTAAGAGACAGTTTGTCGCGCGACCTTCCCCTGGCATGACTTCTTGTTGCTCTACTTCATCAGCCGGTCGGGCGGGCTTTTTTCCGCTGTACTCCGGTTTCCTCCCATATTTGAAAATGAAGAATTCTAGTGAAGATTTTCCTGCCGAAGTCGGCAATGCCAGCCAGCCGCTCGTGGCTGATGATAACGCTATCTGGCAGTCAACCGCGGCGCTCTGCTTTCTCGCGACGATAGTCTCCCTTGTTCTGACTGGTTAAACAAGCTGGGTGGGAAAGGGTCAATGTTGCTCAAAAGTTTAATATTTAATTTCTTAGCGAAGTCAGCTTTAAGAACTAAAAACTCAGCTTTAAGAGCCAACTCAATTTTTTATCATTTAATTGTATTTTAAAATTGTAAAAATCTTATTTGGTGACAGTTTTATAAAACTGGTTTTATTTTAACTATAGGGTGACCAATTATCACTTAATATTCTCTCTTTAAGTGAACTATACTTGGATCAGACAAAAATGCGTACATTCTTCCAACCCTGACCTTTCTAAAAACTCGACAATTATTAAAGGTCTTTTGTCAGTACATTTTATATAATTAAATGACAAGACCATTAACTAATTTTGATGCATAAGACTGTAATAGATGCCATTTTTTTAATGAAATGCGCCTTTTAGTAGACCTAATAAATCAGAACAATTAAAATTTAGATTCAATTAAAAATTTCAGTAGATGCTGATTTATTGGCATAAGATAGATAGACGTTTGTTACTTTAATTCCGTTGGTTTAAAGCCACCTTAAAGAAAATTAGAAATGTAATTCTACTTTTCCTAGTGTAAGGGATGAAGTAAAACTAAGATCGATTCTAGAAGGAAGAAAAGAAAGAAAGAAGAGATTTTTGGTTATGAAAAGTTAATAAAAGCGAACAAAAGAGAAAGATAGCACCGAATTTATCCATATGATTAGTGCCCCTGTTTCAGGTGGTGCCCCTTCTCCGCCTTTGCCCTTATTGATTGTTACACGAGTACGCTTGATTAGGAAGTCTTCTAATAATTATTTTATAATTCGAACTAAAGGAAAACAAGAGCGAGCGTTTGATGAGATGGTTGAACTTCGTGTAATAGAAAAATCTGCCTACGGAATCACCAAAGCTTTCTACAGAATTTTAAATATTAAATTAATGTAAATGAATTTGGGTTTTAATGAGAAAGATAACGTACCGATATCTTCTAGTTTAGACGTGCATCAACATTCTTACAGCGACATAGCACAGGTCTAGTGGCAGGAGATTTGGGTTTAGATAATCATACGATTATCGATGTCAGTTGCCTCCCCTGTTAATTCCAGCGATTTAGTTAATAAAGTTATTAAATGATTTATTACAAGAAGTAGATTCAGTTGAGGTAGGAATATGATTTTTGGAAATAACCGTGTTATTAATTTAGAAGAATTTAAAACATCACATTTCTAAACCGGAGTCAGTCAGGGTTGGTTTTTTTACCGTATTCTTTATATGAAACTTACTTCGTTGGAAACAGATTAACGGACAAACATTGGGCACAGTAATGCAATACAGAAATAGAATTTTCTCACTTTTTTTTTTATTTTTAAAAAGATATATTTAAGATTTATATAAAAAGCAGATCTAGATTTTAGTTAGAGTATTTGGCTCAAAATCAAAAGCTTTAAACGATAAAGTTGGATTGGGAATGGACATTTTGTCACAACGCAGAACTACGACGAATTTAATACATCGGCGTCTTGAGTTGTCGTTCTTTATTAAAGTCCAACGTACAGAGAGGCTCATTCGCCCCCCCCACATGGTCTAGACCTCAGTCCCGCCCGCCCCCCCCCTGGCGAGTTCTGCGGCCGTAAAATACCGTTTCTTTCGTCTTTGTATATGATTCTGCATCGACCTTCACTCAGAAATGACTTACTTAGCGGTGAAGCTCTTCTTAAATGCCAAAATAATAGCGGGAAGTGTGTTGACATCTACAGAGAAATCAGGAACCGTGTATTCGGGCGAACGCACTGGAGAAAACTCTGGCCACACTGGGTGACGGTTCCAAAGAGGAAGTTAAATGTCTGGAACATCTGATGTAATGTTCACGGTTTGTTCATAATTCGATTCTTAGCAAATTTTGAGCGGTATACTTTGCATCCAGGCAGAACATTTTGGAAAATCTAATATGAAGCCTGAAAACGTTTTCCTTTAACAAAAGAAGCTTATCGAATTACAGTTTGCTAAAATAAAATTTAGAAACGGTTAAGATATTTACTGATGTGAGAAGCAGTAAAACAAACTTCTTAAAGTTTGGCGCACCAGTCATTATAGATCTTCGAGTAGATGTATTTGCTTTTATTTCTACGAAGTTGATTATCTCTCCAGTGACCAATAATGTTCATGTCTTTAAATTCCATTATCGATCTGAGCGATTTCGCATAAAACCGTTTCTGTTTTCATTTCAAACCTTCCCCCTTTGGCATTATCATTGCCGCATCTAAACAAACTATTTATACTGCTAGCGTTTTAGAAGATAATAATACGTCTCCAGGTCGATCAAAGCAAGTCCATATCGTTCCAGTAAAATCTACGTCTGCCGCTGGACAAACGTCTCTTTTAAAATTTGCGGTTTTTTTTTTTTTTGCTGATAAAACTGGAAAATATGGCTCGAGACATTATAGAAACCTTCGTTTTCTCCTGTTTTTCGGCGCACACAGCTGACGAGTAATGGATCGGTCGTGTTTCGCTAAAATAAAAAGAAATCTTAGTTACCTTCACCAAGAACATGCCCCGCCTCACGCTCTGTAGTTTAGGGCATTTTAGTCCGGATCCATCATTTGTCGGACTTTCTCGATAATTGGTCTCCGTCTTAGTCCAGGAGCAACGTATCTGTGCAGTCTAACGGTTTCTGTCTGCACAGATTCATTGCTGTGACGAACAGCTTGTCTTTGTATTAAAAGTCTACCATAACCTGGAATATGTTCTTCAGCAAGACCGCTTTCTCCTTGATTCTGTTCTAGTTCAAAGTTCCCGTTGACGAGGAGTTGAAGTCGATTTTACGGTCATCGCGGTTAGCTATTGAGCTCATCAGGAATTACTTCGGCGGCAGGTATCTGCCAGATTCCAGGTGATGCAAAGCGAATACAGACGGGTCCAATATCCTTCAGCAGCTGCATCTGACTCTATGTTGTCAGCTATTAACGTGGAGCAAATGAAGATGTACAACTGTGGAGCAGGTGGTTCCATCCGCTATTCTTCTTCCGCAGGTATTATCTCTTTGAGGTTTAAAAGGTGCTACTTCTTTTAATTTATTTCTAGGTGAGATCAAATCCATAACTTACCTCTCTATTTCTGTTTTACATAACGACATTTAAAACACAGAATCATATATCGTCGAACAGAATTTTAAAAAAGTTAATCGAACTTCGATCGGTATTTACCGTTTTCCTTTATAGCGGAAAACCCTGACTTCAGTTGCACCGGGACCTTACTCGTTCCCTAAATTTTTCTACTAAATATTTAAAATCGTCAGAAGTCATATCCAAGTTATCGCGAATATGCCGGAAACCTTCTCGGGTGGCTGAGAGAGGAGACAGTAAAGTTTGAATCACTTTTGATAGTTTGTCTGGGAAGTTTTCGATATCTCTAGGAAATATTAAAAGTGCCGATCTGATTACGTCTGCCCCTGGTATATAGATGATCTGGGGTCGGCCTGATTTGTCTCTCCCACCCTTTATTTATTTTGTCGGATGTAAAGCCATAAAAACAAATAGATCTTAGGGGTATAGTTTGGGTCTTCAGGGTATTTTACCTTCATATCCGGGTCCATATTCAGCCTTATTAGCAAAACCGAGTTTACTTTCAGGCGACAGATAACAAACGACCATCTCCTTCACTGTCTTTGTTGGTTTGGAGCACCGCCCTGCTATGGCTTTCATATTTCCACCAGGATTTCCTCCTACGTCCAAAGATAGAGAGTTCCAGGCGGAGACCTCGGCCTGGGAAGTGGTTGCGCAAACCGCCTCGGTGACTAAGACTGGGATCCGCAGATCCCGTATGCAGGGAAGTGTACGAAAAGAAGGGATATGTTTTTAATTAATTCATTTTTAAAAAAAAAAAAACAGAAAAAAGAAATATTATTTCGATAGATGGGTTTCAGGTTTATCTCTTTGTGGTGTGTGTGTGTGTGGTGTGTGTGTGTGTGTGTGTGTGTGTGTGTGGTGTGTTTGCGCGTGTGTGTGTGTGTGTGGTGTGTGAGCGTGCGTGCGTGTGTGTGTCGGTGTGTGTGCGTGTGTTGTGTGCGTGTGCATAGAATGGTTCGTTTGATTCCCCGCTCACTTTCACTTTCACAAGTCACTTCCTGCCCCCGGGTCGAGATTATCAGAAGAAACATAATATCCATAATCGCTGTATAAATCACGCTCTCCCTCCTTCAGGATCATCATCAAAACCACAAAAGTCCTGTTGATCCTGGATGCATCTGAAAAAATCTAAAAAATATATGTAAGAATGAGATAAATGCATCTCGTGATTCTGAACTTAGACTCATCTATTTATGGAATAAAATTTATTGTTTAACATATAAAACAAAACTAATACGAATGATGGGAATAGTAGAAAATTTTGAAAATTTTATCTTGGATTAAATACCCAGCCAAAAACGTTTATCATGATATAATTACTGCGGTACGGAAACAAAATTGGATTAAAGATTAAAGCCAGATAATTCACCAAAATTCGGTGAAGAACCTATTAATAAAGATGATTGAGCGTGTTATAAACATGATTTAAGACATAAAGATGATGATATCAGAGCTAGACAAAAAATGGACTGATATTGATTTAATCTTAGTAGAGTAAAGGTCCTAATTTAAGAGAAACAAATGGATAGTGGTTTAGCTGAAACTCATATGAAAGTAAAATTATCTGTTTAGAGTAACACCAAAAGTGTTACAGGTTCCTCGCCGAGATCTGTCACGCCTAAGTGTTACTGGTTCCTCGCCGATATCTGTCACGCTTAAGTGTTACTGGTTCCTCGCCGATATCTGTCACGCCTAAGTGTTACTGGTTCCTCGCCGAGATCTGTCACGCCTAAGTGTTACTGGTTCCTCGCCGAGATCTGCCACACCTAAGTGTTACTGGTTTTCGCCGAGATCTGCCACACCTAAGTGTTACTGGTTCCTCGCGCCTATATCTGTCACGCTTAAGTGTTACTGGTTCCTCGCCTATATCTGTCACGCTTAAGTGTTACTGGTTCCTCGCCTATATCTGTCACGCTTAAGTGTTACTGGTTCCTCGCCGAGATCTGTCCACGCTAAGTGTTACTGGTTCCTCGCCGAGATCTGCCCACACCTAAGTGTACTGGTTCCTCGCCGAGATCTGCCACGCCTAAGTGTTACTGGTTCCTCGCCTATATCTGTCACGCTTAAGTGTTACTGGTTCCTCGCCTATATCTGTCACGCTTAAGTGTTACTGGTTCCTCGCCGAGATCTGTCACGCCTAAGTGTTACTGGTTCCTCGCCGAGATCTGCCACACCTAAGTGTTACTGGTTCCTCGCCGAGATCTGCCACGCCTAAGTGTTACTGGTTCCTCGCCTATATCTGTCACGCTTAAGTGTTACTGGTTCCTCGCCGAGATCTGTCACGCCTAAGTGTTACAGGTTCCTCGCCGAGATCTGTCACGCTTAAGTGTTACTGGTTCCTCGCCGAGATCTGTCACGCCTAAGTGTTACAGGTTCCTCGCCGAGATCTGTCACGCCTAAGTGTTACTGGTTCCTCGCCTATATCTGTCACGCTTAAGTGTTACTGGTTCCTCGCCGAGATCTGTCACGCTTAAGTGTTACTGGTTCCTCGCCGAGATCTGTCACGCCTAAGTGTTACTGGTTCCTCGCCGAGATCTGTCACGCCTAGTGTTACTGGTTCCTCGCCTAATATCTGCCCACCTTAAGTGTTACTGGTTTCCTCGCCGAGATCTGTCACGCCTAAGTGTTTACTGGTTCCTCGCCGAGATCTGTCACGCCTAAGTGTTACAGGTTCCTCGCCGAGATCTATCACGCCTAAGTGTTACACTGGTTCCTCGCTTAAGTGTTACTACACTAAAGTAATTAATGCGGTAGTCAATCTTCGTCGCAATATCCTCAGGAAAGATGTCCCTAAAAATTAAGGCTAACATCTTATTCATCTTAAACTTAATTGTATTCCATTAAGTTTCTTATTAATAAATGGAAACTCAAGCAAATCATCTCAAGGTGAATCGCTTCAGCAGTTGACGTCGCTCAGCGAAGCATCTACATAGGCAGCACCTGCTGGGCTTGTTCCGTTTAATCACTCTAAGATAACTGATGTAAGCTAATGCTCAGCAGGGTGAGACGAGAGCTGCAGACATCCACGCTATGCTTAATAACGGATTAGGAGGCCTATACCTCTTTGTTAATGAAAGGAGCCCGCACCACATATACTACTGGGTACTTTGGAAATCTTTCAGTCGAAAATTAAAGACCAAGCTCGATATTTCAGTTATCATCTGTAAAAAGATTTGTTTTTTTTTAAACAAAAAAAAATTAATCTTCGGATTTCGCTTAATTATAAAAAGTACCGGATGAGAGAAACGTCCATTCTCGCAGCTGGCGGGTGTAGCACGACCCACGGGCAACCGGAGTAAGTGTTCATGCGCTGGTGGGCGATGGAGAGAACGTATTCCTCGACTGTGCAGGTTTCGCCGCTAGAGGGAGCCACATGCCACGTCACCTCTGACGTGTTTCTCTCCCCCCCCCTACCCACCGTGTACGAGTTCACGGAGTTTCTCGCCGAGATCGCGGGCGAAGCTTTCCTAGCGGAGTAATGTGGGAGTGCTGCCTGGAGGTGCGCGCGATCATAACTGGCCAGACTGCTGCAGCCGGTGGTGGCCAACCCCCGGCCACCAGAGGTCACCAGGGGTCAGACACGCGGGATTTCTGGTTACGGAACTGTCTGAAAACATTGGTGTACCCGCGATATACGCAGATGACTGGCGGTAGATACTAGAGCCGGCATTCGGCCACACGCCCTGGCCATCTGCCGTAGTCGGATGCGAGCAGCTTTGTGCCATATGTCGCAAAGCGCGGGAAGCTGTTATCAATAATGGCGGAAAGCGTTGTAAGCATTTACTGTCACGAGTTAAACCCACTACGTTAACGACACTCTGCTTCGATAAGATTGTGTTAGTCAGTAGATTCTTACTGCTTTCTGTTGCATATCGATTTCAAACGAAACCTATTTTCAAAAAAATGAGATAAACGTTTCGGCCTGACGTCGCACAGCCTAAGTGGCGCCTCCAGCGGCAAAAATCTGCAAACTTCGAGAATGCATCCCCCATGACCCATTTTGTATGCGCACTGACTTCCGCTAACACGTGTGTGCTATAGTTTGGGAGTTATAAGCAACCGACTGCATGAAGTTAATCTATGGGCAGCCGGAAGTTTCGGATCATATTTATTTACTCTAGAGGTTCTAAGAATTTTTTTTTTATTTCCATTTTAGAAAATTCTCTTCTCAATTAAATATCTGTAGTCGTTCGTAGAATTTTTTGTTGTTGCTATTGGATGAAATGGAAAGACTAACTTCAAATCCTGACATCTGTAGGCTTTTGGAACGATAAACAAAAATCTAATATTTTTAGTTGTCCAAGATGTCATTTATAGAAGATTTGTGTTAAACATCTTTTTTTCTACTTCATTAAGTTAAAAAAATAATAATAATAATAACCGTACACATTACTAACGTCTCAGTTAAATCCCGAAGATAGTCCTTGGATTTTCTGCTTGAATTCTACCCAAACGTTTCCCATTTCACTTAGCACTCACAGACGTCCTTCAGACCGTTGTCACGTTCGCAGCCGCGATCCACCTGTCGTGGGCCCCCCCCGGCCGAAGTTGAAGGACGTGGCCCAAATGCTCACTCTTCTTCATCTTGTAACGAATGTAACGGCGAGTCGATGACTTGCGCTCATCTGCTCGTTGATGCCCTTCAGCGCCGTGACCAAGACGGAAAACGGGCTCGCTGAGCCCACGCGAGCAACCGCGCCTTCTTCCTCGCCGCATGGGTGATGATGCGGTCTGTTTGGCAAGCTCCGGGTGGAATATATATATATATAATATATTGTTGTTGTTTGTTGTCTAGTTGCACGTCGACTGAATCCGAACCTCGTCGTCATTATTAGTCTGTGCGCGGCCGACTGATTCGTATACGCCGCACAAGACAAACACACACACGTCGCAATGGCAGGAACGACAAGAGAATTGCTTCTTAGCCTCACGCCAAGAAAGCAAGGAAGACACCGCTGACGATAGCGAAATCGGTACTTGTCTAAATTGGTCGGATTTTAAAAGGAAAAAAATCACAAAAAGGATGGGGAAGGGGCACGTGCGAATTTCCTAACATCAGCATGGTTGCATTACATCGAGAAAACCTAATTTGCATAACGAAAATGTTTATACAATACAGGAATTAAAACATCAGTTTTAAAGATATTTTTTTTTAAACTCTTGGTTGATATTTTTGTTTAAATTTTAAAGAAAAGTCTTACATTTTAACATCTGTAGATTTTTCTTTTTAAAAAAAAAAAAAACTTTTTGCTTAAATCGCAAAGAGTTTCGCATCCTTGTTAACATCTTTCTAGCTTCTCTGAATTTTCTGGTCGAATTATGCATCTTACTAAATATCTGCAGAGGTTCCTACGAAATACCGATAAAATTCTAATTAAAAGATTTAAATCAGCCTTTAATTCTATAAAACTTCTTTAAATCTTTTGTTTTGACTTTGAAAATAAGATCCAACAAACCTCAATTAGTATCTAGATCTTATCCAAA
>JACATO010001950.1:0-52441 GCA_018389105.1 Nautilus pompilius
TTTATGACGTCGATCAATAGCACAAGAGCTTTTATACAAGGACGCGCGACCATCTCTGTCCTGGATACGGCAACTGATTCAGCATCTGCTAGACCTGGACAAACAAGTTCTTTTAGTTCCACCAACAAACATCCACCGATGACAGTGGAAGAGAGAGAATAGCCGTCACGTTTGGCCCGTGGCTCTTGAGTGAACGTAAGATAGCCAGGAATCGCCAGAGCACTTCACTGCCAAGATAACCTTACCCGAATGCCTTTTTTTTGTCTGTCGACCGCCATACTGTTGGAAAACATGTCACCATGGCGAAGGATGCCTTAATCGTCAAGGCTGCCCCCCCCCTCGTTGGCAATGGACTTTCCCAGATCGCCATGGCGGAATTAAGTCCAGAAGAAATGGACACGTAAGGTTTGCCACCTACTACTCACATTGGCGGAGCGGAGAACGGAGACAGCCGAGCGGGTGTGGGCATATTTGGGAGTTTTCCTCTCTCTCCCGTTATCGCCACAATTAGTGAAAGAAAACGAGATGTAAGGAGCCAGCTGGGACCGCCGGGGTCTGTCGATGTTCTCGGGGCTGTTTCCGTACGGGGTTTATGTGAAAATAGACTTCCGTGTATTTACTTGGGACGGAGAGGGTTAATCTCGCGGGATTCGTGAGAGGATATTTGTGAAGGTTTTATTCCAAACGATGGTAAAAGGGAAGACTTGGACGAGATATAGTAGTTATTTTCGGTAAAAATATTAATAATAATAAATAAACAAGGGACGAGAAGAAGAAACGTTGGTGCGTTTTTCGCCCGTCTGCGCATGCGCGGAAATCGTTGGCACAAACTGCGGATTTTCCGCAACAAAAGACCGGAAAAAGTAAAAATTCTAATTTCTTAAAGACCGCGATGAATTCGGTAATTAATCATCTGAATGTAATTAATACGACAGCCGTGTTTACGGTAGCCTTTTGTGTAACCCCGTTGTTAAAGTAAGAGTCTCCCCTGTTCTTCCTTCCATTGTGAAGGAGAAACTAATCGATTTTCATTCTCAGAAAATTTCTGAAAGGAAAAAACAAACGATATCTTAACTAAGTCGTAAAAAAGGTAAAGTGAAATTTCGATTCGCAGACAATTAATTATCCACATTTTAGTTCTCTCTCGATGAAATCATTTCCGTATTTCTCTCCCTCCGGGCGCACAACGATATACGGACGGAATGAGTATTTCCGATTGTCCCAGTCAAGCAGACAGAACTATGTTCTCCGGATGGCGAATTTCGAAGTTGCAGAGAGAGAGAGAGCGAGAGAGAGAGAGAGAGAGAGAGAGAGAGAGAGAGAGCAGAGACAGCAAAGAAAAGTAAGAACAGATTCTATCGCAATAAAAGGCTTCAGGTGAAATAAGGTGGGAAGCATATTTTGGTCGTACAAGATTCGTCACGTGGAAAATCTTTCTCGTTGCGGGACTTTCCGGATAACTGGCTCAGCGGAAACGTAGCCGCAGCGAGTTCTAGCGCCGCCTGGCATCAGCTCACTTTGATGTTGGGAGGGGAAGTTTGCACTAACGAGGACAGATATCGCTCACCCATGTATAACACGCTCTCTATTTATTTGCACCGCAGACCCAAACTTCTGGCTGTAGTGTACTTTTCTGTTGGACAATTCACTTCATTACAAGCTGTTCATAACTTATCAAACTGCGATCATTGAACAGATTAGTAAGATAAGTACAGGTGATATAAATTCATTCCAAACCAGATATCATCTACAAATTACGACACTAACTTAAAAAAAATTAATGAAGGCAAACGTAGTTTACTTAACAGAGCGCAAAAAGTTTTAAAATATTATCAGGAAAGTCAGTTCCTAGTCCCACTAAGATGCTACGGAAAACACCTACTTTTTATTCTTTGTCATGTCTACCTATTCCCCTGACTTTCTTACATTTATCAGCCTACGTTCTTCTAGCTACAGGAATTCTTCATTGATTCCCTCCCTCTCTTCATTTCCATATCTCTCTCTTCATATCTCTCCATCTCTCTCTCTCTCTTCATCTCCATCTGTCTCTCTCTCCCTCTCTCACCTGCTTTCTGCTTTTACTGAAAAATTCAAACTGACACCTTATCTGTTTAATTGAAAAACAAACAACTTTCCACTAAGACGCCAAAATGCCACCAGAAGCCGATCCAGGGCTGTTATCTGATGGCTGAGAGTTGGTAGAAATTTATATGTTACCTACTTCTGTCAGAGTGCGAATGGCGTGATCTCGGCTGTCTGATCCACCAGCCAGAAGACTCCGTCCTGAAAAGCTCTCGAATAGTTCCAATTACGGCTGACACTTCATTCTTTTATTCAGAAGAAATGGCGCTTTGGGAAATTTAGACTGTTAAGCTACAGCAGAGATTTACATTTTGGTAAAGAGTCGTCATCGATAAATGAGAGTTAGGGTGTGAAGGAGGAATATTTATGGTCACGCGGAATTCGGCTGATTTATCGAAAAGTTCAGTTCGGTAATTTGCTTAATCAGCTGCGGCATAAGTTACTGTCAGCTAATTAACTCATCAACCAGATCGAATACTCTGCTGGCGACGCCATCCGGTCAGTTCCTTCAGGCGCCTTTAAGGTTTCAAGGGAGGTAATCTATAGAGATACACGTTTGAGCATTTACGTTGTAGATGAGCTTGTATTCTGATTCAGATGGAGCTGAATTCCATCCTACTGTTGATATTTCTTCAGAGCAGCATCATTAAAATCTTTTCTGGCCGATAATGAAGTGTTGGAGATGAAGAGAGAGAGAGAGAGAGAGAGAGAGAGAGAGAGATGATGTCAATACAGAGAGAAAGAGAGGGAGAGAGATGGAGATAGAGAGAGAGAGATGTCAATACAGAGAGAAAGAGAGAGAGAGAGAGAGATAGTGTCAATACAGAGAGAAAGAGAGAGAGAGATGTGGAGAGAGAGGAGAGAGAGAGAGGAGAGAGAGAGATAGAGATGTCAATACAGAGAGAAGAGAGAGAGAGAGGAGAGAGAGAGAGAGAGAGAGAGAGATGTCAATACAGAGAGAAAGAGAGAGAGATGTTAATCTCCTATATGAAGGCATAGCACAAGCTCGATAATGTGAAGTATGTTATTTAGTTAGAAAATTAGATGTTTCAATATGCGACTATCCTAAAGTAGCCAGGTGCTGAGGTCAAAGGGCTGGATACTGCGTGGAGATGCAGAACAGCTTCCTTACACCCAAACAGGTCTATGGACAGATTTTGTTTCAGAGATGATGGCAACACACATTTGGAAATTATTCGGCGCCCTGCTGGAGTTCGTGGCTCTTTAAGAAATGTCGCAAACGTGTTAATAACAACCCAGATAAACGAGACGGCCCGATGACTGATGTCTGGAGAAGTCTCCTCGCATTAACATCATCCACATTTTTTCAAGAAGCGAATTTCAAATTCAATTCAAAAAAGGAAAACATCCAGTTTGATGTCGACCACCAGACCGTGGATGAGATTAACAAGAGCCAGGCTAATCCAAGCAGCTTATGGATCACCATCATCATTAAGGAATAAGGATACACAACAAGGATGAAGGAGAAAACCTTGTACAGCAGATACCTGGAGGTCGCTCGACTTGATATTAATACAGAGCAGCCAGCGGCTGATGGGCAGAGGGTCCGGACTCGAGGACACCTGGTGCCCTATTCAGCCTTTAGGTGACGGATTTCCCTGTCAGTGCCAGGTGATATCTGGAGAGACCAGTAAACCCTGTAAAAGCCGGACATCATCACGGGGGGAACAGGTGATTTTAGCGACGACGCCGAGCATCTTTATTACCTGCAGTTCAGAAACCACGGGATGGATGCCGTCCGTCTAATATATATATATATAGGGGTATATTTTCTTAAGAGAGGGAGGACAAAACAGGGAAAACACTAAAGTTTAGGGAGAAAAAACTGTACATGTGGTTATTAAACCGAGACAAAATGTACAGATAACTTAGTTCAGCTGGGTATGGAAGACAGCAGCGGAGCAGTGCAGACAATGGGGGGCCGCCTGAGTTTGGAGAATAACGAGCAGATTCCATCCATATCGTGTAGTGGAGGAAATAAATTAATGTGGAATTATTTGTCTTTTTATTCTTAAAACCTTCACAGTGTCGCTTTTATATAATTTCAAAGTGTTGTATAATTTTGATTAAAACTTTACTGTTTGGATCATTTAGAATTTGCATATAATAAAAGAAAGCAGGAAGTTATTACAGGTTTAAGAAACGTATCTATTTTTCTTTAACTCCAGTAAACAGAACTGTTGCTAGTAGTTTGTAGACTATAGTTCGTCTTAATCACTCTCACTCACTGACCGAGAGCTGGGATTAGTGCAGATATAGGCAAACTTCATCTCTGATCTTTAAAAGATTTTACTGCAGCATCTGTTGTCAAGGAAACATGAAATAATGACAAGCATTTTAATCATTTTCTTGTTGTCATTTGTAATCATCCAATCTGTTTTCCAGATGAACTACAATGTGGTTGTTCCCATTTTCTGTTTCTTTGAAAAACTGAAGATATCAGTCTTTAAAGAGCCAGGAAAGGAATCGTCCTCCTGAAATGTACACATGTAAGTACATTTTTTTAATTTCAGAACAAGGATTACACGTTTCGGGGGAAAGGTGATAGCGTAGATGAGCTATGTTGGCATCCTACTAACCCAGAGCACCTAGTAACAGCTAGTGGTGATAAAACTGTCCGAATACGGGATGCAAGAACAAACGAGTCTGTTGCCACTGTTAACACGAGATGTAACAGAATTTATTTATGGATATTTTGTTAACCCTTTCACTGTGGATTTCAATTAAAGGTTGATATAAATAAAGATTTCATTGACTATAGTTGATTACCACACTGAAAGGGTTAATACATTGTATATTTTGACATTAAAATAATTTTTTTTGTTTGATAATATGAAATAAATTTGTTGTGTAATGTGTCAACTAAATTAAAACTATATAGATAAAAATTCTTTGGAACCGATTTAAATATACTCAGGTTTTGTTGTGCAAGAAAAACAAGATCTTTGCTATTTGTTTTTGAATCGCCTTAAGTCAGTAAAAATGATAACATTTGCTCCAAAAAATGAGTTGTATAAAATTTTTCATTACTTAATTTAAAAATTTAAAGGAAAAAAGATTGATATCCTATTTTATTAACTTCCAGTTAAGCTTATTCACATCAATGTATCATAATGACATAGTATGCATATTGTCTTAGTGTTTTGTGTTCACTATAATCATGACGAAGAAGAAAATCATGATTTTCTTGTGCTTTTTCATCATCTTTAAGATCAGTGTAGTGAATATCAGTTGAGATTATGTGACTCTCTTCCTGATCATCAATCATTTAGACCAGTGAATACCAATGATTTTGGAAATGCCGTCACTAGAGCAACCATTAGAAAACTGTTTCCTGGAGCTTATTGAATGTTGTTTACGGCTATTCTTAAAAGGTATCATTAATGTCGATTAACAAAAGGTGTACTCTAGTGATCCGGCCAATAATCAACAGGAGTTTCTTTTGATAACATAGTAAGCATTTAGAAATTAGTGAATTTTTTGGTTAAAAATAGTTTTGAGCATAGAAACTCTAAAGAGAAATTTTGGTCTTGTGTATGGAAATTATATTATAATATTTTGATACAAAACAAATTTAAATGACTTAGTATATTACAAATTTACATTTTGGTGCATGATATAAATTTAAAATGTTCTTTTAGCTTTGTTGCTCCATATTAAGAAGGTATTTTGCTGCCTTATGTAGTTTTAAAAAACAAAACAAATTGCACAGTAAAAACTATTCCTATTTGGATAATTTGGAAGCACATAGATAATGAAGACTTTGTTGTGCCCTCTGTTAAATGTATTTTGAAAACACAGACACACAAAGTTTCAATATTATTTTATAATTGACAAAAGTAACTTGTGGCCCAAATAAAAATTTCTTTCTTAACGGAACAATTTTCTTGTAACTGCAGGAGAGAATATCAATATATTGGTCTCCTGGTGGCAACAAGGATGATTTAGTCACATTCATTGATGCCAGGACACACCGATCACGTGCAGAAGAGGAGTTTAAGTTTGAGGTGAATGAAATTTCTTGGAATAATGAAGGTGACCTCTTTTCTTGACTAACGGTCAGGGAAGTACATATTTTGAGGTAAGTTCAAATTTTTACATGCTTTTATTATGTACAATTGTTATTATATATCATCTCCACCTTCTGTATATGCACACTGTAGTTGCACTGTCTGGCTACAAATTCCAAGTTACAATTTTGAAGAATTAATTGTATTCAGCCTGAAAGAAACCATTGTTTTGTTTTAGTTTTGATTTTGATCTGAGCTTGTTTTATGCTATAGTGTTTGACTTGACAGTTTTACCAATTAGAGAGATCTTTTTTTCTTCTTGGCTACCCAGACCTCAAACTGCAGCATGTTCTCAATGCTCACCCAGCCAACTGCATCTGCATAGAATTTGATCCAACAGGTAGTGAAGATGCTCTGGTCAGTCTGTGGAGTGTTGAAGAGCTGGTCTGTGTGAGAACATCTGCAAGGTGGGTGAAACAGAATCTACGATGTTAGCTAAAACAAATAAGCTGCCTTCTCATTTTATGTAGCCTTTCAATAAAAGCAGACAGTTGAACCATGATTCAAATGCATATACGATGCTTAGCCTATTTTTTGTTTTGGAATTGAAAACTTATGTGTGACTTCGTCATTATTTCCTGTACACAAAATCAAACAAACACTAATTTAATTAACTAAAGAAAAAGCATAAATTTTTCTTTGTATTAAAAATGTTATTTACATTAATTTGTATTATACCTTAGGTTCTTGTCTAATATTTTACAAGATTACCTCAGACGTTTTATACAAAGTGCAGATTAGATATAATATTCGCTGTGTCATATTAAAGTACAGAGAGCAAGCAAGCAACCTTCTTTTTTAAAAAAAAAATCCCTTTAATTTGCAATGCTGTGGAGATAACCATATTCATTTGATTGAATTTCATGCTTTGCCAAATCAACAATTACAATTTAGTAACATTACACTGGCACATCTATCTGATTTATCAGAAAAAAAAATTGTTCAACAATCTATTAATGCAGAATTCAGGCTAATAAACTTCCTTAAAAGAAAAGAAAAACAATATTAATTATCTCTACAATGAAAAAATTATTTAAATGCTCAGCTGTCTATACTAAAAAATAAAACATTGTATTAGCAGCCTAAAATCAAACAAGTATCAAGTTGTGATTATAGAAATTACAACTGAAATCTTTAAAAGAAGAAAAAAGGGCAATAGATTGTGTACCTCACATGGCACTGGGTCAATAAAGTTAACCGAAGGGTCACCCCACTGGTAGATCAGAGGTTTTGATTAACTCTGCACAATTGTTTTTTATTTTGAGAAAACCATGCTAAAAACGGAGTAATAATCAGCAGTAGTGGATGGGTGTTGATGTCGCTATTCAGAACTCAGATGGGTATTTGCTATTGAAGAACTGTAAATTATTTCAGGGGAGATAATTAAGTATTTATTGTTTTTTAAACTGATACAGTATTTTACTTTCCATTGTTATTGATCGTTTTCTATCTGGTACAACACAAGAGACACCAGACACGACTGATTTATGTAATAAACAAAGAAATACTATAACTTTCAACAGATTTTAAGAATATTTAGCAGGTTGTACACTAACTCTCAGTTCCATTTTCTGTGGTGGACATCAAAAGTATAGAAAACTGCTTGAAATGAAAATAATATCTGACTGAAATGCAGATCCTCAGATGAAGACTTTTGGACTCTTGTTGACATAGTTAAATACCAAATCCTAAAGAATTTTGCCATGAGAATGAAAGCATCATTTGGTTCAACATACTTATACAGATCATTGTTTTCTGACAGGAAGTTCATAAAATGGAAATATCACACAAGAATGACATTTGCACTTGGATGACTGCATCAGGCTGGCTGTGATGTCCTACTCACCTAACTTATCCAGACTGACATCAGAATCAAGAGTTAGACATCTCATCAGTTTTACGAGTTTACACTAAATTTGGTGTTAATATTTTATTTGATTGTGTTGTTTTTATTATATGTTGTTTTGTGTGTGTGATTTGGTACATTTTCTGCATCCTAAGTTGTAAGTAGATCGGTAAATAGCTTCTGAACAGAAAGTAGCTCATGGCACAAAAAAGTTGACCACCTTTGTCCTAGAGGTTATACAGTACATAGATTTCTTAAAAATCTGGATTGAAAGAGTTAAAGCCAACCAGTGGGAAAAATAATTTTTATTTATTAAACATTACATTGTAACTTCTGATATATTGCAAGATAACAAAATGTAGTACAAAATACATAAACAAATGTTTTTGCTCTGATAGGATAATATGCTAACAGTTTTTCCTGGACCAAACCCACAAATTTGTATACTCGTCATTTTAAAGCAAACTACTGTGGTAAGATTGGTTTATTCTGCAAAAGTTTTAAAAGTCAATATTTCACAAAACAAACAAACAAACTTACTTTTGTAGAAAATAGAATGATAATAAATGTTATAAACAGTTCAGCAGTTAAGAGTGTCTTACAATTAAACTAAAGCAATTTTTATAGGATCTATGGGTGTTTTTCTTGTTTGAACAGTCACTGATGAGGATGCTTTATCCCATATAAAAACATTTTAATCTGATAAATCATGTATCAGAATATCTAAACCATTAATTGCGATGTTACTATCAATTCAAGCTTTTTGCATAATTATGAACACAGCAAGTTATTTCTACAATTTAACCTTTAGTTCTAAGTGAATGCATGATGTTATTGTGCTAATTCGATTTTCTTACTATTAATTTTCTTTTGTGGACTGGTGAAAATTTTTATCTCAAAAACATTCTTTCTTCTTTCACCAGGAGATATGTAAAAGGTGACATTCATTACTCTTTTCTGATTGTTGCATTTTCATTTTGATCACTGCCAAATATCATAACATCCAGATTTTGACACACACTGCCCACCCATGATGCCAAAGTGTTGTAGCAAAGAGCTAAAGTCATGGCTTTTGTTCTATAATGGTGCAAAATATTGTTTACTATGATAGTCATTCACTAAAATATCAGCAAAACAGGCTCTTTATTTCACATTCTTATTTTCCTGCAGCAAAGTTTAAAATTATGCAAATGGTATCTTATCAATGAGGGCTTTGTACTTATTTTAAATTGCAAACAGAGTTCTAGTTAAACTGGTACTGGTACTTGTAGCCTTTAAGAACAAAAGGACTGAGCTGCCATTTTGTACTGACCTAATTACAATTTTTATGGCATGTTACTTAAGAATAAACTTCTGGTGCCATGTGATTCACTTTATGAGCCTTCCACAATAAGGTGGGCTCCAAAAAGAGAACATTAAGGGACAAGGTGAGAAGGCCCACAAAGAGCTTTTGGCCAAGGAGATACTAAGATATGCTAAATGAGAAAGTTCAGAAATTAAATTAGGATGAAAAGAACATAGCAAGAAAAAGGAACATAAAGGAAATGGACTATCAAAGGTGACAACAAAATCAGGCAAGCAGCCAATGCAGCAAGGAAGAAGAGAGATTGAAGTTGAAGGTACAAATAAATTTTTACAAAAGAATAAGGCACTAAGAAAATATAGTTTGTCTGAAAAGAACTGAACTGATAATACACTAGTGTGACCTCAGCATACTATACAAATATAACCCTAGGTCAAGGCAACTATATTCTCATGCAAAACGATGATTCATCTACACTAGCTGAGTTTGCAAAGAAGCTGGAAGAATTAGTTCCACTAAGAGCACACCTTTGCTGAATTCACGCTCAGTTCCTCACTTACTGTCAGGCAAGGCATGAAATGCACTTTGCCAAATTGATAAAAATGCAGCATTGTACTAAAAAAGACGGGGAGAAAAGACCAAACATTAAAAAGTGCCCCGTCTGACTTTACAGATCATAATGTCAAGCATATTTGGTGGTGGAACAGGACATCAAGAAACTTGTGTCTTATTCACCTACAAGTCAATATCAGAACAGGGGAAAGTTCTGTTTGATGTCAAAATTTGGGCATGAGAACCAAGTGAGTGGATGGTTTTCCTAGACGCTTGATAGCAGTTCTTACTTTGTTTTGAATAAGACACAAACATTATATATATTGGCTGGGAATGTATCATGCAGAAATTACCTGATCAACACAAATTCAAGGGGTCAGTTTGTATTCCAGGATATACTAACAGAATGTTCAATAGTGATTTAAATTCTCAGTCCATCAATCAACTATGAATTTAATCCATTCATAATGTTGCTGTTAATATTTTAATTAAACGAGAACATTTACATTTTTGTCCCACCTGTGATGTCCTCCTGAACAGCCCACTTGGGGTGATGGCATGTACTGATGTTTCAATTCTTATTTCAGTTTAGCCGAAAAAGTGTTAAGGTTTTGAATAATAGAATTTTATCTTTATTGGTTTGTCTGCACTTTCACTAATTCATTTGCTACAAGCCCCATGGGCTCTCATGACACAAAATTACAAAGTTTGAAGAATCTTTGCGATATCAAGACAATATTGTGCTACTGTAACGGTAGCAATTATGCACTAAATTTCTAAACAACTGCAGGAGAAAGTGACTGCATTTTACACTTCACCATGAGGCCACAGAGTGGAGAAACACTTATCAGTGGAAATAGTATAATACTGGAAGATTCATATAGAAATATCTCAAAATTGGAAGAGAAAGTCCATCAAACTTGAGCATTTACAAATAACAATTTACGGGTTGTTGATAACAAAAGACCATATAATTTTGTCAGTCACAAAGGTAGCCAAATGTTAAGATTTGTTGCAGTTGCCTCAATATCTTGCTAGAAAATTAGAGACTTCTTAAAACTATGGTTTGCACCCCCTAAAATTTCCAGATTTGAACCCCATTGAATTCGTGTGGGATGAACTGTATTGAACAAACAATCAAGGATCAAGGTGCAACCAATGTCAGTCAGCTATGGAATGACTTGCAAGAGGAATGCAGGTTACTTACCAAACAACTTTGAAAAGTTTTCACAAGAAAGATGGCTATTTTGATGAAACATCCTCACTGTGATAACAAAATCATAGTTAAAGGTTTAAATGTTTTGACACATGGTTCATCTTATTTTTTCTTTTACTACTAATGCATTTTTAATCAACAATAACATGTTTGGAAAGCAGATAACAATATTTTATATTGTAGACTCATAATTTTGAATGTCTTTGCATTGTGTCGTGTGTGTGTGCGTGTGTGTGTGTGTGTGTGTGAGAGAGAGAGAGACACCTCTCACCACACATGGTTTCAAATTTCACATCTGGTCAGCATTTGTTATGAAAGATCAAATACAACAATAAACTACATATTAAACCACCATCATCAACTGTTAAAAGCTTCTATACATGGGGTTTATACTCTGAAATATTTTTTAAAAAGTATTTGAATTATGCAACTAAAGCATCAATAGCCTGCAAATAAAATAAAATTCCAATTTGTGGCCATGATTTAAACTATCATAATTCTCTTTACTCCAGACATCTGATTGATTCACCAGTATCACTCATGCACTGTTATATTATTCTTAACAAAAAGCACCAGACAATTTAAGTGTTCTGTCAAAGGAAACACTCCTAAATTGGTCTAGTCACTGGTGCCAGAACCCACTTCTTTATTTAGGCGTACAGAATGAATTCCTTTCTTTAAGGCTGGTGTACCTTTATATTTGCCTGTGAAAGATATTCGTTTGGTGTATGTAGTTGTGGAAAGAAAACAGATATAAAACAATTATACAAAGATAAGACCTCTACATTTTGAATGGTCTTCAGTATGAAGAGCTGTTACACAAGAATGTTTAAAGAGAAATTTAGAGCAAAATTGTATTTTCACTACTTTTTCATAGCTGAAAAATATGTTGTTCTGTACAACCATTTTGGTATTATTATATATTTGCAGTTTTTCATTATTTTTGTTGCTTCAGGAAAAGTATTGCATAAAATTCACTTTATTGTAATAAATATAACCACTTGAAAACCACACAAGCTTATCTACATAAAACAGTCGTCGTTTGTATTAGTGACATCAGTCAACACTGGGTCAAATCAGATTTCTGTATCCTTCCACACCATGCTGACTTCTAGCAGCAACAAAGCATTTTTCATACAAAATATATAAAATTTACTAAAATAATTAATATAAATCATTCACTTTTAAATGTCACTAGTATTTTTAGTTGGTGTTTTTAAAAGATCCATTTTTATAATTGCAACTTTTCAGAAGACTAGTTGACAAGAAAGGCATATTAGACCTATTTTAGAGGGAAGGTGTGACAAAAACATAGCAGTGTCTCAACGTGTAACATCTAAGAGCATCTACTACTTTTAAAAAGCAGGTTAATACATTTATAGCTAAAGATGAAAAAATAATACTAAAAACTAAAGTTTCTTTTGGAGAAGGCAGACATCTATAAAGGTTAATACTTACCCTTGTAATTCCAAGGTCAGTTTCTTTTCAGGATTAGTAATACTCTCGAGAACAATCAATTCTGACAAAAGCTTTTCATGATGAGCATCGAGCTGTACTGAAATATTATGACTGTTGCCTATAAGATAATTAAATTTTAAAAAAAATTCATATAGATAAAATGCAAATGAACTTATCTTCCCTTAAAAGCCAGTCAATGTCAGCCTGTCTCTGTACCCACTGGTAGGTTGATGTGTTGGTAATGTGTACAATTAGCTACTGTACATAATAGTGACTCTGACTGCCACTGTTGTATATACAATAGGAGTCACTTCACTACTAATGATTACAATTGTAAATAAGTGTTGAATCTTCTTCTTTTACCTGAAATAAATGACAAAAATATAACATATTTGATGATGATCCAGGTTGTAAAAAAACTGCATGTGAGTATTCTCTTGTGGTGTGAAGAATTCGAGAGAGTTCACCGTATCCAGAGAGACAAGAACATTCGCTGCCACAATTATTTCTCACCGTGGTCATGCTAGCTACCACAAGAAACCAGAAAAGACTAAATAATGAGATAAAAAAAACCTCAATTTTATTTATCTATGTTATTAAAGAATCTTTGCAGTTTTACACAAAGGGGGACAATCAACAGTCACTCAGCTAATGAGACAGCTTACACTCCATGCACTGGAACTTTCCTTACCGATTTACCGCACAATTAATTGTAATGAACTCAATTTGCTCAGCTTTGATGCCATTTATAAGCCACTACTTACAAAGACAGGAACTTTGAAACTCAATATTTTTTTTTTTTTATGCATCTTATAAATCAACTTTTTAATTATAAAGTTAAGGATCTTGATTGCCCTTGATATGATGCGTGTCTTGCCCCAATCCATTCTCTTCAGTCACAAAGAGAATGGATGTAAAAGATTTCATCACCAGAGATGGTAAATATTTTGCTTTCAATCCTATGCACCACCAAATATGTTACTTATATATATATAGCTGTTTGTTGGCCATTCTCCAATCAGAAAATGCAACATTTAAAATGCACAGATGGTCAGACAATTTCCATAATGGTTACACCTTAAAATTATTAAAAAAGCATTAAGCCATGGAGTGACTTAGTACAGACAGAAGTGATCATTAAATCACTTGTCTGTGCCTGACTGTTTCCAGGTAATGAAACTAGTTCACTAAAAATTAAAGTCAGTCTTGATCTTACTATATGGTTTGTTTGTTCAGGATTGAGATCGAGTGAGCAAGTCACATGGTGGGCTGGCTGCCCTGCAGTGATGCAACAGAATGCTAAAGAGACAGGGGTTAGGGATGCCACACACCACCTTCAAAGAGATGTTTGAGGAGCTAACTCCCATCCCAATCTTTATAGTTGGCATACAATGTTCTGTTGAGTTTTCTTACCTCACTTGTCACTTTTAATTCCTCTCCTTGTAAATTTTAAAAAACACAATTAACTCTTAGCTTTTGTAGAGACGTACGGTAAGTCTGAAAGGGAATAGTCTATTCTCGTTGGTCCAGTGACGAGCAAGTTCCTCGTATGTTTTGTCTCTCCTAGCTATTATCAGGTGTGTACAGCTTCAAACTAATCTCTCAAAAAATCACCTTCATAGTAACAACTTTATTATTTTTTTTTGTTTTTTTACCTTAGTTAACTGAATCGGAAATGGCTGTTAAACCTTTCTTTATCTATCTGGCAGGAGCAATCCAAGGGAGGTAATTGTTTCCGTTTTGTTTTACTGGATTTTTGATACACGTTTCTGTTGTTTTAAATAAAAGGCATCATTACATAATGTTTACCTTATTCACACGCACACAAAAATTTACACACACAAACTTGCATAATGTCTGTAAAGGTTTTTAAAATATTCATATTGTATATGAAAGACCAACACTGCAATAAGAAATATGTCTGATTCAATAAATAAATTGTTAGTCCGGTCAGAATCAGCATAAGCTCCTGTGTAACCAGAATCCTAGTGCTATAGCAAGTCCAACTGTGGTCCACCAGCTGAAAGTTGGCACCAAAATTGAGATCGATTGCCAGAATGCAATCTTGCAGAGGTTTTGGATTTCCTTCGTGGTCTTCTGGACGGATGGTCTGCACACCTGCTGCTCATAGTAGCGGCCGTGTCTTCGCAGAGAAATAGCGTTCGTCCAGACCGAGAAGGCTGAGCCTGTTGAGGAGGATGACCAGGCTGATGTCTGCAGCGGTGAACCTCTGTCTAAACAGGCAGGTTTGTATTGTCTCGTCTCGGCAACCTAAACAAACAATTCAGTCCGTGAAAATTGTCAGAAACTGGAATACTTGTATCTTTCTCTATGGGCGGAATTAGGGACTGCAGAAGGAGCACTGAACCTGTGGCTGATGACAAGTGGCGCCATGAGTATTCACTTATTAACCTTAAAACTAGCATGGCTGACCATGTGTGTGATCATAGAGACATTAAAGTTTGTACTGTGTTAATTACATGACATTCATCTACTAAATTACATTCTGTGTATAATGTCAAGATTTTGGTGCAGCCAGAAAGTATAGGGAGAAAACTACCATTGCAAGAACATAATACATTTACTGTGAAACAAAGCAACCATGTGACCAATCAAATTACAGTTTTGCTTAACATTTGTTTTACGAGCACAGGACCTCTAGATACAACTGACAGATGCATGATACAAAGAATGTAATCCATACCCAGAAGCAATAGCTTGTTTTTGTGTATGGACATGGTGGCTATTGGATAAATTTCAAATTACAGATGAGTTGTATATTGCAAAATTGTAAATATTTCTTATTGTTGTCCACATTTTTCCACAGTGTTTTGCTTGCAATCTGTCCATGAAACTGCATGTAATGTGTTTGTTGTGATTAACATGAGATAGCTAGAGAGGGGAGGGAGAAAGTTAAAAAGTTGCTTCTGAGGGGGGCAAGTTACTGAGATAGGTGAGGAGTGTGCATTTTTGAAGGTGACTGATGGAGATTAAGTGCATTATGTAATTGAAGGGCAGAGGTTGGTTATGAATGGATGGCAGTTTGTATCTGTCTCTTCATAAGAGAGTGACTGGGTGGGAGATAATCTTGAGAACTAACTAAAGGACCATTTCTATTTAGCAATATAGTGCTCCCCTTGGGGTTTGTCCTCTGTGTTTTGTTTTAATAACAATAGAAATTTATCTTAATGTTCAAGATGGCCATGGAAATCTAATTTAACGACTGTATTGTAAGGGGAAAGAAGAGCTGTCTTACCATCTCTGGACAATATTAATGGCTGCTCTGTTTTGTTGAAAAGTGTCTCCAGATCATCCAATTCCTTCGTGACCTTCTCCAGATCAGCCACCATCTCATATGTCATGGAGGCTGTTACCGCACACCAGTCCCTTCTAACTCGGTTCTGTCAGATGCCCTCGAAGTCAGAGCAGGCGTTTGCCAAGAAGTAAATGTGTGCAACTGGTCTCTTATATCCTGCGGGCCAACAATTTACCATCCTCGTAGTACGTAACAGGACATGTGAACCTTGTCCAGCTGATTAAAGGTGTGAACATAGTAATATAAGGAACCCCTGACCATACTTGAAGCTGCAGCAGTAGGAAATCTGAACCCTGTTTCCTCCCCCGTGTAAATGAAAACCTTCTCACATTATTATCCCATAATAAAAAGATAAAATGATCCCAGTAAATTTCCACATGGTTTTCACCAAAATGGTGCTGGTTTCTGACGCTTACCCTGGTTCAACAACAAAAATGGTATTGAAGAGAAAAAGCAGGACTGTCGTCCTTTTACTGGTGAGATTGTCTTCAGCAGTGTTGTATTTGGGAACCATTCAGACTGTCACACTGTCGTATAGCAGACAGAAGAACCCGAATGTATGCCACCAGTCTCTAATTCAGCGCCGTCCCCTTCAGGCGTAACGATGTTGCTCCGGTTGGTGGCATCGACTACAAAAGACAATTAAGTGCATCTGGCTTTACGTCAGAAGTGACTGCTCTTAAGAACTCAAATTATGGTCTGGCTGTGAGATCGGCAAACGTTTTAACGAAATATCCTCTCCATCAGCTGCACAAACAAGGAAGAACATGCCGTATTGGACTCTAATTGTGGTTCATGGGATCCTGGAGAAGTTCAGCAGCAGTGGGCGGCTACTAGAGATGTGGAAAAGAGCTGACTGTTATTAAGCCGCCTCCATATTAGAAAGTTTGAATTAATTAGAATACACGCACTGACTGCTTGTTTTCAGTTCCAGTTCTCGGCTGCAGGTGGTCCAGTGATTAACCTATTAGACTTCCCAGGCAGGGAAAGGTTAACTTTACGGTCCAGTAAATCTAATATAACTGCTATATCTTCCAATGGTATTTAATGTAGATGAATTAAGCCAACACTTCATGCAGCGTTTAAGGGTGATACCGGGTATTAAGAATTAAATGGCTGGTATATATTCGTTTCTCTGTTGATACCTGACTGAAACTGGAAAGATGTAGGACACGGTTGACTGATTTACGGGCCGAAGTAACACAACGTGGAAATGTACATAAGCAGAAGTAAATAGAAGTGAGGTGTGAAGTAAAATTTGATGTATGCTGATAAGATGGTGGTCAACAAGCAAATTTTAAAATCTAAGAAGTAAAAAAGGATAGAGTCTCGTAAATAAGGATGCTCCAGCCATTAAAGGTCAAGCTTGCAATTCACATGTAACTATTTATTTTGTATTTTTAATAGAAAAAGATACTAAAGGGACAGTTCCTGCTCATACGTGCGGTAGAAGTAAAGCCACGGTCCGTGATCCAGTCCTTCATTTCTTTGATGTTTACCATGTAGACAATTCCAAAATAACTAAAGGATTTAATTGAAGTTCTAAGCCGGTATTAGAGGTATTTAAAGATGAATAATTAACAGTTATTAATTATTATAGTTATTTAAATGTGCATAATTAACAGCAAACATATAGAAGTGGTTGTAGGTACAGCGTCAAGCTCTGAGCCTCATTTGAAGATGGATATCGTAATTGCTATTTATAGGATGATGAGAAACGTTTGGCTGTCATGACTGTATATTCAGTCAAAGTAAACAGGATAATTACCTGATCTAGTTATTGATACTCTTCTTGAAATGTTCATAATGGGGAAATTCAGTTCAAAAAGTGCAGTTGTTAAATTATCCAATAGGCTTGCGGTCTCCAAGGTGGTCAATGATGCGTCATTGACAGATTAGGTGGCCGCAGCAGACGACTTTTACTGATTTGGTTTACCATCCAGCAGGATCGGTTCACTGCCCGGCTTCTTGAAGCTTGAATGATTACTTTCCGTTTTCGTAGGTACTTTTTAGCTTCGTGTTGTTTTATTCAACAGCAGATCGTCAGCACCTATGCTTGCTGCAGTCTGTCTGCACTCGACCTTTAAGTCTATTGAGCTTCTTCTCATCTTCAAACCTACAGGAAGGAATGTAGAATTCTAAAGGAGTTTCACTCAAAGAACACGATCAAAAACCGATCTATGAGAAATTATCATCACGCTTATTATTTTCGTCCAAGGGGTAGTAAACGACTGCGGATCTACCATCTCTCCCAGTTTTTCAAGAAGATTAATCCCTTGTGGATGGTTTTCTATATTCTGTAGGAGAACAAATCCGATGGCGTATTCTTATCGACGCCGTACAAACACTAGATAAAACTATTAAGCTCTCTTTACCTCCCTTAACATTTAGGGTGAGCACAGATTTTCGTATTTTGTCGAAAGAAATCATATTGAAAACCATTTTCTCAAGGGGCTTGAATGCGTCACGATGGCGGCCTAAATCTAAAGCAGGGAGTTCTCATTATATTCACAACCAGTTTCAGTCTCCTTTGTACAGAGAAAAGTCGTTAACCGGTGCAACCTGTTTCGCTGGGAGCCGATTGTTCGAGTAAAGACTGGAATCAGCCGGAGGAGAATTTCTCGGGATAAACTCTGTGGTAGAGGCAGAGTTCTCTTTCTGGTCGAATTCAATTTTCCTATTGTCTGGATTTGTCTTACAATCAGATTAAACAGGATTGAAGATGTATTCCAATCCAGCCCCGCCGCAGTGTGTGCAATACGAGCAGGATGCAAAATCCCCAATTATAATCAGAAATCGTCTTCCATTTCCGGTGCTGCCCTTTGGATTACATGGGTCCTCCAACTGTGCGGGGCCACTCACCTAAACACATACTATGCTCACATACATTACATCCCTGCTAATCGTAAAGATTACTATAGTTTTAAAATGTTTAGTGTTTTCAGCAGCATCATATTATCATAATGGATGTCATGTAATGAAGCCATACTGCTGATCTCATATGCATCATCAGTAATTTTACCTACAAAGTAAATTAGAGAAGTAAACTTTTGTTTCTTTATTGTTTTATTTCGGATGAAAGCTGATCTAGATGAGCGCACAGTTTTAGGACTGGAGTAGTTCGTGTTATCATGGCTTCCGGTCAGTTCGTACAGAAAAACACTTTTTAATCCTCATAAATTAGCTAAAATTAAGTAATGTATCCGTAATTACTAGGCCTACTTAATAGTTTTACAGGAAATCACATTTAGCAAAATATACTAAAGATATTCAGGAAAAGTCACTTTAGATTCAAACTTTTCAGGAGAGAATTAAGCCATTTGTTGTACCTTTTTGTTTAATCATTTCCATGCCACCTGGGGGTGCTCTCATTACCCATCCAATCTGTGTTACACAGCACAGGTTCGGCTATAGGTGCTGTGACACCGAGTTAGTTCCTTCCTCCCTGATTACGACGACAAATCCGTATGCTGTTCCAGCCCCACGTGTTTACATCACCAGACTGGTGACTGAAGGTACAGCCAGGTCAACACAAAAACTGCCGGCGCTTCTTGGCGTCAGGTAAAACCTGAATTGGTCTACGGAACGATATAAATAACAATGTTATTGCTATTATTATTTATAAATACACATTTAGAACAAACATGAGAAAATTAATGAAAGGTTCTTTAAAATTATAATAATTTTTTTGAAAATAAAGTAACTAAAATGTATTATTATTGTTATGTTTCATCAGTAAATTATTGGTTATTATTTCAATAATCTAAACAGTAATTTCAGCGAATCACGAAAGGCAGGTTCCACATTCTCTGCCCGCAAGACCAGCTGTATAATTATGATGATAAGTTGTTTACCTTCCTCACTTTCCACTGGAGCAGTCCCTCTTCAGTACCAAAATCTATATGCTGTTCGCTCTGTAAATTTCAAACTTTGTTTCCACCATCTTACCAATTTTTCTTTCTGCTCCAGCTTAAGATCATCTACATTTTTTTTATTTCCCTGGACTGGAAATATTAACTTCTGTATCTTGATTGGCTAAAAATCTGCACCGGAAAACTGCTACTTTATTTAAGTTGTTTAATAAATAAACAATCAGCTAGGGAATGGTTAGATGATGTTAAAGTTACTAAGTAATGATACAGAACGTAAAGATATAGGACCTATCCTAATCCACTTGTCTTCTCCAGAACGCTGGTAGATGTAATGTATGTGGATATTATGCTGCTACTCACTGATGATCAATTTTTCCAAGCAAGACCTGTGTATCTAAGGAAACAGTTACTGAAGCGAGATGTGATGGTATTAACACGAGAACTCATAGGTCAGTAGAAGTTATAAATGCTGCAGCATAACAAAGGATGTTACATGTTTTAGACATTTTTATGACAAAAATCCTTCGGCTCCATATGTTCAATAAAAGATTAAACGAATAAGGGAGACCTTATTATTTCTGGTTAAACGTCACCTATACCACACTGTGGACGAGATCTTATTAAAACCAGCCGATTACAGATCATGTGGTCTTACTTTGCTCGCTGCTCCATCCTAACTGATGGCTGACTCTTGAAACGTGAAGCTGCAGATTACCACCACAGTAGCTGGCGCACAATATCCCAGAATGCCTCTCACTCGTGGAGAAACGAGCGCCATACTTTTTAGACTCTACAGTCAACAACGGCACCAGTCCAGCACCTTCCCAATAAAATAATAATAGAGCAAAACTTGATGCTGTTGAAAGATCGCCATACTTAAAGTTCCCTGAATCAGTGCATAACTGAGTGCAGAAATCTCATACAGGATCGGTGGGGAACAGTCACGTGACATCACGGTACTGTAGCAGTTTTCTGCTAAGATGTCTGACAACAATATGACTGTTTAGCTGTAGGTCTTCAGATTTGTGGGGTGATTTTTATTAGGAAAGATGTGAATTTAGTTTAAATTACCAGTTTTTAGTTTGAAAAACTTATATAGTACTAAAATAACAGATAATGAGAATTATATTACTCCATTACTCACAATTGCACAGTCTATTGAAATATCTCCATTTGATTTCTAGGTGACTCGTGGCAGATCTCTCCTATCAGGACATTTAAGATTATCAGAAATTTTGTCAACATAATCCAATTATTCTATTCAAAAACTGTAAAAGTGGCGACAGTATTAAAAAAAAATTACATTTGATTATCTGCCACTACTATTTATTATTTAATCTCATCGATAGCTAACATTGCAAGTCACGAATTATGCAGTGCATATAAAAACTTTGGTCTTATGTTTTGTAGCTTGTGAAATGTGTGAAATGTATGGTACAAACCATACAGCTCAACGGCATCTCGCACAACCCTGACACATGCAAGGCTCTTTTTGATTTTCATAACAGAAGAGAGCTATAGCAAGCATTAATACTGGAAAGTGTTTGTTTCGACATTTGAAATGTACTTTGGGAAAACAGCGACCGTGATGTGAAAATGAACGAAATAGCAAGAATATCAAAAGTTGTTCAATTAGGACTCCGTAATAGTGGCGATGCAGTTAGAGAATATTGATGAAAGCATTAATTTACTATGAGTGGAATGTTCATGTATCCGCTCTGCTAACCTTGTCTGTACGCAGGTTGTGCTGGTAACTAATTTCATGTATTTTTTGACCTATGACAAAGAAAATAACACTAAATATGATTTCTTTCTAGAATTAATTCAATTAGGTTGAACGTTTGGCAGCGGTTCAGCAGGTGAATGACTGGAGGAGGATGAGAACTGACAAAGCTGGGCTCCTGATGGTGTAACCTGCGATAATTAAACTGCTGTCCGCTCAGTAAAGTTTCTGGGTGTGGAAGATTAGGTACAGGGTGGGTTTTCTTCCACCAAAAGTAAACAAACGTCAGACGACAGGAAAATCATGGTTCTAGTTCTGTAATCGCTTTAACAAACGATAAGGTGGCATAAAAGATCCAGGATGAGGTTCTGAAAGATGAAGTGAAGATAAATTTTCTCCAGTGTTAAGTTGTCGTGTTGCCCAATTTGTTCATCTGTTGATTTTAGTAAATGAAAGTAGGTTTTGAGAATAAGAAAAAAAGAGAGAGAGAGGGATGAATTTTGGGGGAATATTTTGCCATAGTAGGAAGTCTGTTTTTGTCCTTATGCAGATGTAATTGGGACTAAAACCGTTCTCTGCTCGTTCTGTGCCTGTGATATTTCTCGCCATCCTCATGGATTCTCATAGTCCCAATAACAACATTAGAAATACATGTCACAGTTGGTGAGCCCATCAACAGCTTTACTCCGACTGGAGCGAGCGGAAATAGCCCAGTTACTTGCCCGTATCACATGATCTGTAGACATGGTCCACTGCTTTGCGCTGGTGGTGAAATTCTTTTTGTGTTGAAAGAAAACAGGGAATATTTCGCCGATGATGGCGATTTGTATTCTCTTGTGTTCGGACACCATTTCCCTGCTTTTAAAATAGTTTTGCACTATTATTATTATTATTAGTTTAACATGATTGGTAATTTTCTTTACTTTTTTGTCCAATTTTAAATAAACTTTGACTGTGACCTTCCAGCTGATTGGGCATCGATACCAACAAAACATTTGGCTGATGTCGCTTTAAGGTGATTCTTGTTTTATTAACCACCTGTATTTCATATTGGTTAACTTATATGGAGTTTACGCAACAAGTAATATAACATCCAGTAATTCGGAATGCCTGTACTCTCTGTCGTTTTATGTGTATAAGCTTTAGAAAATGAAGGATCGAATCTATGAAGATCAAAAGCAAGAATTTATTTCCTATAAGTCAATAACTGTCAAAATTTGCACATTTAAAGGAGTTGTCTCCCTTATACCATAATAAAAACAAATTTCTTACACCCTGATCACCTCAGAATTTCGCCTAAAAACAGTTTCGATAAAAAATTCTAATATTGTTCTCGACCAACATCATCAGTTTTACAGGTCTACAAATAAATATAAATCCATATTCCTGCTTTTGCTTCAGTTTTGTAATTAAGGGAGGTAATCCGTGCATCACCACAGGAGAAATCCGTTACTTTTCAGAATAAACAAACAGTAATGCTAGATTTTGCTGCACACTTACATACATCTGAACGCACCCCCCCCCACCACTGGCAACACAAATAGATATTTAGATAAAATTACTGACGGAATCATATTTATAAATCATCGATGAAAATAACTGAAATTAAAACTTTCAGTTACACATTAATAAAATTTGTTGTGCCTCCGTAATATTCAGTTTGCGGCAGGACTTCTCAAGAGAGAGAGCCTCGAGCTACCTGCCGCAGGGGAGGTAACTGGCTCAATGGGTACTTATTTGTACTATCAGGCGGAATGCAGGAAACTCTATGCGCTCAGCTCCTTTGTCTACATCGTCAGTATTTACTGAAACAGCGAGGAAGCAGATTTTGTTAACAACAAAACAATCGAGTAAACAGAACAACAACTGGTTCTGATACAATGCAATAAATAAACAATAAAGTAAAACAAACAGTAAACAGGGTAACATAAATGGACCATTAAATCAGATAAACACATCAGTAAATACCACAAGATGAAGCAGTGGAGGTAATATGGCCAACCCGTCAGTGAATAAGGGGAATTCACATCACATACACTCAGCTTGGTAGACGCTAAAATGACTTCCTCTCAAACATCCAATAAATCGGAGTAAATCACAGTTCAATATCGTATAATTCATCTTTAAATTATAATTCAATTTAGGATAAATTTTAATAAAATCAGGAATTACCAGACGCAGCAGCAAACTGGGTGCAAGACCCTTTAATGGTTTCATTGTAGTCTGTTCTCCGTCCGGGTAATTTTCTCGTTCGTGTGTTTTTGACCGGATTAACCGGTTTTCCGGTCAGATGTACACCTCAGCCACCGATTCGGTCTCCGTCTGTTCCCGGTCAGAGTCCTGTCTGGCATCACTACCAGTATCAACAGGCGGTTATCCAGACTGGATGGAGAATGTACACTCAAAGATACGGAGAGCGATAGAATCTGACAGAGACACAGTTTTCTATGCAAACAAAATTAACCCCTTACCTTGGGGATGCCCCATCACAAGCGAGTTCCGTGACCACACCCGTTATCCTCCTCTCATTCTCCAGCAGCAACATGGAGTTATCCCCCCTGCGTTTGTTCAAATTACGTGTACAGCCGCGCGTCCCGCTACTTTGGCGAACTGCGGCAAGACCAGCGGATATGAGGGCGTGGCTAACCAGGACGGACCAATCAGAGCGCGACCCGCCAGGAGAGGAGGGAACTGAAGCCAGCAGACGACCGGGTCCTGGTGCTGAGGCGGGAAAGCTGGCAGCGGATAGAAGAGAAGCCGGGCTGTCCTCGGTAGCCGACATTTCTCCCAGCTTTCACAGCCCGGATGCGGTTTTTCGTTTCGTTTTGACAAGATGTCGGACGCCCTGTTGTAAGTTTTCACTGCTCTTCATTATTTAGAAAAGACCGCCGCCATTTGTCAATTTTTGTTTGTGGTCGTCGGTCTGTAGGCGACATTTCGTTGTTCGTACATTATCCAGTAGCGATTATCCTGGCCCCATCATCCAGGTAATGGATGGATCGGTCATGAAGACATCGGTCAGTTACGTGTGGCCCCTGTGGATAATTCTTATCGTCCTTTGGATTAGTCCTGTCCGGCGTTTAGTACTCCATGGAGTGCATGAATCCACCCAATAATGATGTCTGTGCTCAGACCCCCTCCACCTTAGTGGTCCTTCCTGTGATGTCTGTGGGCCAGTCGCATGTTCCACCTCCCCTCTGTACTGGTGTGTGCCAGGAACAGCACTGAAGGCTAAACCTTGACCCGTCAGTAAAGCAGACATGGCTCCGGTCATGTGATGTCCACGGCAGATCGACTGCTGCTGTTTATGGAGGCGGATTAAGGGGATACACCCCATGAATCATCATCTCTTTCATGCAGCCCCCTGTGGTGTGAGGTCGAGGCTGGTGCCAACCTTCCTCCTGCTACAGAAAGATGAGAAGAAACTTGAGTCAGTGCTGAGTTTCTGCTGGGGTTGTGACCCCTGGTCGACCCTGGATTAATCACTGCCGAGAAACCACACCTGCCATTTCCTCCCCTGAATCTGGGACTGCCCCGCCAGCCCCTTAAACATTTACTGACTGTGGTTGGTTAAATTGTTTTTGACTTTTGGAAAAATCTGCTGTCAGAAGGCCGTCAAAGGAATTCGTCTCCCTTGAGAACATTTCCGGGTGGATTACTGTTTATACACTAATTAAAATGGTCGATAAACAGGTTTCTAACTTCGTGTGAGACAGCAGCATCAAGAACTATACATCATTAAAAATCAACCTTGAACTTAGCAGATTGGTTGGTTCTCTGTATCCTTCAGTATGTGAAGCTCAGTGGAGGAGATTCCTGGCTCTCGGTTGACCCGAGGTGGGTTTTCATTAACCCAGCTGAAGCTTCGTTCATACGAGGCCACGGCTACTGGTAGAGTTAGATGTGTGCAGAGGTGTTTTCGCTGGTAGGACACATTTGTGGGTGGATGTGTGTCTTAGTCAGTCGGTCAGTCAGTCAAGGGTTTTAACATCAGTCGGTTTGAGAGATTGTAGTAACTGGTTAATAAACTCTTGGGACATTTTGCAGACCGTTCACAAGTCAGCTTGAAAGTGTTGTATTAAACCCCTTTTCTTTACTTTAATTCTGCACAATTTTCTAATTTTTAAGACTGCTAAGCAGTTTGTTGCTCCCCCACCATATAAACTGTGCACAGGCAGCTTCCCTGATTGCCCTCCCCCTGTTTAGCTACTATCCCGTAATTCGTGACAATCGTGGAGTCCATTGTTTCATTTTGTTAAAATAAGTGACATTGCTGATGAGGTGCAGAGAATGTTTCTCAGGTGATAGTAATTTTCAGCTTCAGTGTGGATCATCTCTTACCATTGGGAGAATTGGTTAATACTGTACATTCATAGCTTCCAAATGAGTCTGGGTGAAAGGCTTTTACCATTATGGTACTGTTTGCTCATATTGGTCCCAGGCACATAGTAACATTATTACCCACCTTCTTCTTCCTTTGTGCACATGGCATCTTATCCTCTTTCACTGAGCTTTTGACATGAATCAAGTATTTACAAAAGGTAATAAATAAATGAAAAGACCAAGTTCAACTTCTATTTCTTATTGTGGTACTGAAATTAACGCAGGAGAGTTCATGGAAGAGTCGTGCTTAGTCCACAGGAGGAGACATCACCAATGTTAAACATCAGTATGCATGTATCTTAGTAATACCAGTTGATCACCCACCACCATTAATTTGCCCTCATGTGATACCTGTTGGTTGTTCGGAACTTGGGCTATTCACCTTTTAAATACATTTACATAAAAAATAAGAAAAATGCTTCTACAAACTTTAGAAAGGCTATTTCTAGTCAATTTACTTTTTTAAATCATAAAACAAATTACTGTGGCTACAAAACCAAAATTCTGTCTGCATAATTATTAGAACATTTAATAAATAAACCATAACATTAACAGATTTACAAATAGGATGTTGTGGGTGTATGTATTTAAAATAATCATGCAGAATTATCTAATTAGAATGATTGGTAACTTATATGTGTGCAAATTCCTTACTAGTTAACCAACTTCATAAATAAATGAACCTGACTGAAATCTACATATTTCAGGTATGTGGCTGTTTATGCAGTGGTGAATTAAATGCACAGGCCCAGGGGGCTGAGCCAGTTCGTGGAACTTGAGGAAATTATTTTTACTTGAAAGAAATTTTACATAATTTTTCCATCAATATTTGAGATTTCTTTTTGTAAATTTGAATTATAGAATATCAACCAAGATTCTGTTTATTATAAGTATAGATAATGATTATCTAATTCTGGAGAACCATGTGATTGTAGGAGGTAAATCAAGTAGTTCACTAAATCTGGCATTAACACTCAACGTCTTGATTCTGTTTGCTTTTCTGAATCAGTAACATATGTGTTTGTTGAATGACAACTGTTTGTCTGGTAGTTTTGTGTGCCTTCTGGGTATAGTGTCTCAAAATACATCAACTGTGGTGGTTTGTTTTACAAATGTCTGCGATCATAAAGAGAATTTTTACCAACACGGCCAAAATTCATTGGCACTATGGGCAATGTGACATCATGGATACTTTCCATGTGAATCACTGGGGCACAGCCTAAATTAAATGTAAACAAAGCTATTCTGAAGTAGAGAGGAATAAAAAAAAAAATATCCCATCATTTTTTATCTGTGATACTTTTTCTAATATTTAGAAAGTATAGTTTAATTTCTGAAAAAGGGAATATTAAATATGGTCATGAGGACATGTGCAAAGTCAGATATGGAAATAAAGGAGGTTATTTTTGGAGTCTGTTGCTGTTTAAAAGGATCAAAATAGGCTCTATACATCACCTTGGAATCTCGGTACATTCATAATTAGATTCCTCTAGAATGAATTACATCTTAGTTCAAAAATTTATCACCTAAAGGAGGAGGGGGTAGCTGTGTGCGTAACCATAAAATGCTGCATTTGTCTGAACTGGTGAGTTATTTCTCTTTATCGTTAAAAGTTATGGTGCCATTATATGCTGTCAATGAATGTGATTAATCTCTTATGTGATAAGGATGTGCAATTACCATTATAGTGGATGATTGGTTACCAGTTAATAGGCCTTTTAGTTAAATTTGTAACAATATTTTAAATTAGTCCTATTGGGAGGCCAGAAATTTATTACTGTACACCGAACATTATCTCAAGCAGGAAATAAAGTAGTTCTAAAGACCCCTCTTTCCACTATGAATATATGTGAAACTTCATGTTTCCCAACATAAAAAATGTTTTCTGAAGAAAATTAGAGTAAAGTCACTTAAAATGGCTCAGTTTATATTGTAACATTCTGCCAGTATATTCTTTTAATGAAAGCAGAAATAAAGACAAAAATACCTTGATTTCAACCTATTATTAGTTAAATTTCAAAGATAAGCTTTCTATGGAGTGCCTATATTGCTCTGCAGTATGTAAAAGTTATGTATCAGCAATATTATTTTTATATAAAAGAGAGATAAAACAATATCATAATAGAAAGTGTGCATGTTTTGCTTATTCCAATGTAAGCAACCAGCATAATGTTAAATCTCATTTTCATGATGTGGAAAACCTCTCCTGTTTTTGCCTAATTTTTTTATTCATAATGTTATAACCTGTTAACTGATCAGGTATTCTAATTCAGGTAAGTTTTCAAAAATAAGATAGAGCTGAGTGATCAAGAGCTGTTCTGATTCTCTGGTGGACCATACCTGACCCAGGTACCAAGCTCAGTATAGGGGATGATTGGACCATACTTTGTTAAATATCTCATGGTTTCTTCCTAGGAAAGGTAAACAGATTTTACTGTAGCTGTATGAATAACCACAGTGGAATCTTTGTTAGTAAAAGTATAATACTTAATTACAGACGTCAAAGAACCTACATTGTGGTTGGATTTTTCAGATGCTGTTTATTTAGCTGAATAATCAGTAGTTGTAGCAGGCTAACCACTGACCGTTTCCAGATAAACGAGTAGACAAATGTGTTGAAAGTCGGAATGCCTTCTAAAACCTTTGTAATATATTTGATTCAGAAAGCTTCCATGAAAGGTAAAAGCCAAATTTGCAATCAAGATATTTCTTTTGATGGTGAAACAGCAAAAACATGACTTTTATTATCAGCATACACCATTTAAAGGTGAAACATGTGGCCAACTATAGTACAAACCCCATGAAGCTGCTACAACAAAGGAAAGTGGATGAATGGAGGCCAGAGTGTAATAAACAGAGCCATGGAGGAATTTGCTGCTAACTTACAACCTTAGCTGTAGTAGACATTGATTTAGGAAGAAACTCATCACTTATCTTACTATGATATACGAGGTCTGTCGAAAAAGTATCCAACTTTATTTTTTCCTGTGGGAAGTAATGACTTTAGGGAGGCAAAAGTGTGCATAGTGGAGCCACGTTCGTTCATGCGTAGTTTTTGGTGGGCTTCCTGAATGCGTCAGTCACTGTCAGGCAGCCAGCGTGTGAGGTGCTGTACTACATACTCTGTGATGATGGAACGTGTAGAGCAACGATCTTGCATCAAGTTTTGTCCAAAGCTTGGAGATACTCAAGCGGAAACAATTTGCTAAACTCAACAGGCTTTCGTTGACAATGCCATGGGTGTTACCCAAATAAAAGAATGGTACAACAGGTTCAAATATGGCTGCACATTGGTTGAGAGTGACCAGCGTTCCTGGAGGCTGTCCAAAAGCCACAATGCAGTTGTTATCGAGAAAGTGCTGACCTTGATAATGGAGGATCGTCATTTGACGGTGCAGGAAATTGGTGATGTTGGGATCAGTAAAGATTCTGCACATGCAATTTTAAAGGAGGATTTGGGCTTGCGCAGAGTGGCAGCGAAATTTGTGCCCAAGCTGCTTCCTCAGGAACAACAACAACTTCATCTTGAGGTTGAACAGGACCTGCTGGATACTGCCAACAGGGATCCTGAGTTCCAGAATACCGTGATAACTGGAGATGAGAGGTGGGTGTATGGGTGCAACCCGGTAACCAAAGCTCAGTCATCACATTGGAAGCACCCAACATCGCCAAGGCACAAAAACACGTCAGGTCCGGAGCAAAATCAAGGTAATGCTGACTATAGTAGGAAACCCCAACAGAATCAGATCAGAAATGAATCCTTTAGAGGCTGACAAACTCCTCCGGTGTTATAGGGTTAACAAGCAACAAACTATTGATTCTCATTTGTTTCGATACCAAATCTCTTGTCACTTTTTATAGAAACCAAATCTCATCACATTCAGAAGATAACGCATAATAAAGATTGTCTTTGTTAGTTTAGCTTTTGACATGTAGACTTCACTTACTCAACTGATAAATACCAGCAAACATTTGTACAAATTTTAAAACATAAAAGGAAATTTAAGGAATTTGCATTCTCTTATTGTTGTGACATTTGCTTAGCAACTGACTGACCGATGTCTGAATTTTTAGGGAATTCAGAGACAGACTAGAAGAGAAAGGGAAGAAAAAACAATTTTTTAATGTTCAGAAAAAGATCAACAAAAGAAAAGAAACAAAACAAAAAGTCCGTCCTCACGTTTTTAGCCAAGAGATGATCAGGATCTCCCAAAATTAAGACCCGTTACTAGTGGCAACAGTAGAACAGTTCTTAATAATAAAAACACGTAATAAATTAAATGATGATAATATATCAATTAAAATCTTCCCAAGCCAACAATTATAATAACATCATCTTGTTGTAATATTAACAAACTACAATACATCAAAAAGTAACTGATTATACTGGGAAAAATTTATTTTCTTTAATTTTTTACAGTCCAGTGAATAAATAGAGAAAACCATCATTCAGATGTCAGCTAAAACAAAGTAAGTGTACTTCTCCCTGAAGCCAGAAATAACCAATCACCATAGCAACTGCAGCACACATCATCTATTAAAATTTTGTTTCTATGGTAACTTTACATCAAGTCTATTCTAAGGGGAGACAACAAGTCATTATTCTTACTGAATATAGATTAAATTCATGAAATTTCATGAATTGAAATATCAGAGATAAAAGGATGGGTAGACAAGGTTTTTTCTTGAGGAGGAGATTATTTATCACCTTCAGTTGTACACCTTGTAAACTGTCACCCTGTCTGTCCCTATTTAAACCAACAGGACCAAAGTTCAGGCACAGAACTGGTGTCTGTCAGTTGGTATACTCAGCTCCTGGTCACCTGGCCCTCTTCACAGTGACATGGGGGGGGGTAGTTCAGAAGGGTGTGGCTTTCATGGTAGGTAAAATTTTACTCTTCTGTGGACATAAAGGCAAGTCAGAGATTTCAACACTCAGACACCAGGACATTTCCATCACCCCAGCAGAATAAATAACCAGGAGACCAGAATATCAACCCACCCCTTTGATGAGGTCAATAGAGGACAACAGCTGACCATCCAGGGTTACAACAACAACCGACACCACCCCAGGTAAGGTATAAACAGATTAATTCTCTCCTTCTTGGTACAGACTCCACAGTAATCTTTCTCTCCACTCTTCTATTCCTCTGAGCCATGAATGCAAATCATCCTCACCAAAGTAATGATGATCTCATCCTTGGGGACCACTCATCCTATATGAACCTTCCACATCAATGGACCCTACCTGACTCCCTGATGACAAAATCATTCTCATTTTTTCACCCCTCCCCCAGGCTTGTGGTTTTGTTTCCCTTCCTGCAGGTTGGACAGGGGAAGGAGTCCAATGGCTGCTGGCTGGACTTCATCTGTTCGATGTCAATGTGTTGTTGACTGGATCAGCAGCAGAAATGGAGACAGAGCAGAGTTTTGGGTTCCTTGAACTTCTCCAGATATGGCAGCCATCACTGTTCTCCATCAGTCTGAGTGATAATCAATCAGAATCTTCAACTCTGAAAGATTTTTTCATAAACAGTCACACGTTGATTGACGACGTTCACCCGTGTGTGTGTGTGTGTGTAAGGGAGATAACTAATATTGTTTTCAATCAAGTGTTAGATTTACATGGTCTGAATAAATTCTAGATGAATTTATAAAAAAAAAATATTCTTACACGGAGAGAGGAAGATATGGATAATTTTAAATTATAGCTCTCTCTTCGATGTATGAGGCTATTTTATACCTGTATTTTTGTTTGTTGTACTAGTAGTGTAGCCCATCTTTGGTATTCGGTATTTGCCTGTATGTAAGGAGCACTTCTCGCTGAGTAGCTATGGAGACCAAAGAGAGACGGATATCCTCAGTGTTGTCTTTGCCAAGAATGCTTAGTACTCAAGAGAGGGAGGGTGATGACCTACAGAATTCTGTTCTGTTATTAAAACCCTGGCTTTTCTAATATTTTGTTGTCATTGCGGATATAAAGTGAGAGAGAAAAACGTTGTCTTAATGGTGCTACAAAACTACTGCAAGTTGAGAGAAATAAAGGTAGCTCACTTCTCTCTATTTGAGCTACTGCTGACTGACTGAACAATGATCCTCACCATGACGACGACAACAATAATAATGTAAAAACAGGGGACAGGTAAACAGTCAGCTTGTAATTGTACCATCAGTTATGGCCAGATGTTGTCTTATTTCGAATTTGCCCACCTTTAGTGTTAAGGTTATGGTTGTGTGTTAATCCCTCCCATATCTCATAAGTGCCCGTTTATACCCCTACAAGCCCAGGTTTTAAATGTGTATTATATAAATTCAATGTAACAAGAACAATTACCCAAACTGAGCTCCGCTGTTTTATGCAGATTAAGGGTCTGAATGTTATGATAAAATTAAAATAAAGGGAATGAAAACACGGGTCTGATGACCAGATGATGTGGTGTTGGATCTTTTTTTCACCTGCAACTTTGTGATCGGATTTTATACTGAAATGTCATTGTCTGGCTGAATAAAATATAATTAATGAATAATTAGGATGTTAGGCATTGATGGTCATTATTCAGTAGTAAATTTTGACCTAAATATTTTAATTATTAACAGAATTATAGAAACATTGTACTATTTATTTGTCCAGAATAGAGGATATTGATGTTTTGTTGGTGACAGTAAACCCTGGAAGAATACTGGCGGAGACCCGGGGAAATGATCCAGCGGCGGGATGATGATGATGATGCTGTGAGATCTATTCAAAGTGGCTTCTGTCTGTTGACAGGGACTTATGGGATAGCTGTATTTGGTGTCGCCGCCACTCTCCCGCAGAGCCAGCGACATGGGAGGTAACTCCAAAATAAAAATTATACAAATGCTTCAAGTGGTGTATTTTTAAAATTTTACCCTGGTAAACCGACCGAGTTTGATTATCTTTCTATTTATATAATGCAGTAAAAAATTCTAATATATTAGTTAACTTACCAACAAAGATAGAAAATAACCAAATATATTAAATGCGCATTTTCTCAGCTGAACAAAGGCCCCGTGATGTTGTTTTGTTGGAGAGAAAGACTTTTATACATCACCAAGTCCAAATGGTGATGAACACCACCAACATTTTGAAAAGTAAATGAATGCACTGGTCGTGTAGAGAACATTTTAAACACCTGTTCCACTATGGCACCAGCTGTATAAAGGTATGGTCAGAATTTTGATAAATGGTGTTGGTGGTCATAGGCAGAAGTAAATCAGGGTGCACTATGTTCACCTGCTCTCTCTACACTGACATCTCAGAATGGCGAAGCAAACTGCGGTCCATCAAGCGAGTGTCAGCTTTCACGCTGCTCACCCAAATGTATAATTTATAGTAAATGCCCACTTTTCAATCTTGTTCTCATTTGCACCCAAATAACAGCCATCTGCACATAATATTTCAGGTATTGCGCTGTCCAACTGTCAGAAAGTTATTCTAGCTCAGAACATCAGCTCACCGTTCTGTAGAATGCTACTCGCCGACTTGTGTTCAGTTTGCCTAGATTTAAGAAGGTAAAGCTGTCTTCATATCCCCACTGAACACCTTTCCTACTCAACCAGTGGCTCGGTCACTAGGTACAGCAAACACAAACCACCTTTGACTTACAGACATTTTACATCATAGGCCTGACCATTTTGTGATGAATAGTGACTGATTGGTTCACTGTTTCCTATTATAAAAGATTTCTGACTGAAAATAAAATTTCTCACCTTTACGGGTGAAATTTTCAAGTGCTTTTGTTGTAACCTATGTCTCTTAAATCAGGTGTGCAAGAGAGATTTATTTAAATGAAAAACATCTGTTAGTAATACACATTTAAGATCACCTATAAATTGTGTTGGCACCTGGTGCAGGGCTAAGATAATATGACAACTAGAAGGAAGATATAAAATAGAATATCTGTTGAGTCCAGAGATCAGCCTATTATATCCAAAATCAAGAAACAAATAGGTGAACAGTTGGAGAGATACAATTTATGAACCTTGGTCCAGAGTCTAACTGAACATAGTATCATCAGAATCTGTCAGACTGGCTGCAGCCATTCTCCTATGTTACATCATTTATCTACACTTTTGTTTTTTTGCAACTTCTGAATCAACTTACATATCCTTCATTATAGAACTGTAACAATAAGATGTGCATGATCAACATCTGCATCCATTTTCCTTGAAGATGGAAATCTAATTGGATCTGTGATGCAGACATGATATAACTTCTGTGTTACGAAACGTTTATCTCTCCTGTTCATGGATAGTGTTTGTTCTGAGATCTTAAAACCTGTCCACAGTAATTGACTTTACCACCCCTGAAAATAACTCCCTATATCATCTGTTATCCCTTGTTCTATAATTTACTGTTGTTCAGCATCACCAACTCTTGGCTATTTTTTGTACGAAATGTATTATTTTTGCCATCACAGATTTGAAAAATCATCAATTTAAAAAATATTTTTCAAATAACAATTAGAAGGACCACTTAATAATTTACTGTTTGCTTATTTGTGGCCTAACATCTTATGAATTCACAATATCTTTATAAATAACCGTCAATAATAATCTAATTTTCATTCTTTTTATATAATTAATTTATTTCATTCCAATTTTAGTTTATTTTCAAGGTTTTGTATTAGTAATATAAACAGATGTAAATATTGGATAAGTCTGGTGGAGAACACTTTTTCAAATATTTTCCCATAAACTAAACACATTACAGCTAAAGGAATTTTGTGTAGGCAGAGATAATTACAACAGATGTCAAGCAAACGAGGAGTCGGACTGAACTTTCTGTTCAACCCCTTCGTTCAACCACTGTGTGATTGGTGAATATGTAGTACATGGTGAGCATTTGATTTTGAAATTCTTTGACTCCCTTGGTTGACTGACTGTAACCACAACAAAACAAAACAGAGGAATCCATGTAAACCTCAACCAAGACAGAGGTCAGACAAATGGTCTCTTGGTTTGTTAGGAGACTATTTCTATGTTCTGCATCTTAAAAAGACAACAAAAAAAATTAAATGTCTGGTACCTTGCTATTTGAAAAGTTCTTATCATGTGGTATCATGTTCTATTTTAAACCTAAAACTACAAATTTCATAACCTCACTACATAGACCGACTGACCATACATTATGAGAGGGACGGCCAAGTGAAGTAGACAGCTGAGGCTGATGGAGGGACAGACCCAATGTTGAAACATTAAAAGTAAAACACACTGGTGATACTTTTGCAGGGCAGGTTCTAATCTCTTAGGCTATAATGGCATCCATGAATTCTTCCATACACTTCAACATGGATGTTTCTAATTCCTTATTAGTCATGAAAATTTCAGTTGTCTTCATTCACTAGCATCAGTTTACTGAAGACTCTTTCACAGGAGACTTTTGAACAGAGATGGTGTCAGCAAGTATTTGTTGGCTTGAAAAGGGTTTGGATAATCTGATGCATTAACAGAGAAACTACGCAACCTTCTGTAGCAGTTCTTGGCTGATCCTTTGGATGATTCTTCCAGCTGACTCAGTAAGTTTATCTTCGTTACTGTCATTAACTATTTCAGTTTCAATGATCCGACACCCACTACAGCAGCCATTTCGGTCCTAACATCCATCCACCTACATAGATCTGAAGAGAAGACTGCCGATCATTGTAGGGGACCAATGAGATTCTCAACAGCGACACTGTTTTCAAAAGAATCTACTGTACAGATGTTCAGAACACGTACATAGCCACAGATGGAGGCTTTGGAGTGTTTTTCAGCACTACTGTGTGCACCACATGGGCTTGCATCAACAGATTTTCACTAACGATATTCTCCATCTCGTATCCTTGATTTTCTGTACTCGACAAAAACCAATCCAGAAGAATCTGTACAGAAAAATGTCAATCTCTCTCATTCATTTCTTACATGACGAAAAATTAGGTTAGCTTGATCAATGAGAGCCCTATCTTGACTCCCATCATTCTGCACTCACTGACTTCATCAGACTGCTAAGATGTTGCTAACAGTGGTTTTGGAGAACACTGATATAAAACCCTGACCACAACAATTCTCTTTATCCTGTCCTCTCACTGTGTCACATCTAATTTTACTTGTCACCACTACTCTATGCAGATGCTCATTCAGCAGCACATCAAACTCTGCAACAGGCGAGATGAGTTCTGAAACTTAACATGATCAGATGCTACATCCGGTCTGTATAATGCTTCGTTTTGATGTCCCCTATATGACATCACTTACTTCACTACAAAATGTCATGAGGCTCAAATCATTCACAGTGCCTCAATATTAACAAGAATCAGCAGTTTTTAGAAATCAATCATTTCTGTATTTATCAACATACCAATGTCTTTCCTTGCCTGACATCTGCAAGATCCTGTTGCAGCAGCCTCGTGATATCGGCTGCGTTTACGATTATGAATTCGTTGGTAAAGGTGAGAATAATTCATAAGCCATCCATGAAAGTAGAGTCTGCTTCAGTCAGAGCCAGACACAATTCCACCACAATGTGCACAGTTTTCGATCTCCAACATTAAGAGGCATCCACTGTCGATGTAAACTTGTTCTGTTATTCCCTCGTTTAGCATCAAATGGCAAATGAGAGAGATCTCAGGCCAGGTTGTGTCCTGTCACTTTTTACCGTAGTTAGAGTTCAGTCTTCATATTTCCACTTCAGGCAGCCAGACTCGCAGGTGTAGGAGTCACGGGAACAGACAGAAGTCAGGGGGGCCCGGCTGGACAAGTCATGAGTATGTTTATCAGAATAGAAGAGGATGACCTGCATATCTGGTGGAGGTAGATTTTCAGCAGCATTCAGCTAATCTGGGCTCCCCTTCTACGTGTATTCATTACGATATATTAGCAGTGAAAGGCTGACTGATATAAGTGAGATTGGTCTTTATATGGTATTACAGTATACATGCATCTACGTTAATTAGACATTCTGTTGAGGCTTGCAGATCATAAGATGGTTGTCTCAGAGACTCCTGCATTTAATACAGTTTAACCCCCCCCCCTTTTTGTGTGGTCACCTTGGAAAAATTAGCTCAGATACCCAGATCTCATACCTGGGTAAGCAGCATAAACTAGGGTTGGTGTGTGACATAAATAGCCCCTGTGTACCTCATCACACAGTAGCCCACAAGTTGGAAGAAGATAAGGGGTTTGACATCTGGGCTCTTGTAAAGACCAATGGAGACAACTTTAGGTCAAGATCATTCCTGACCCTGTGCTTACCCTGTCCTGTTCCTGGCTGCTATCAACTGTGGATGTCCCTGTGAAGCTGATGGCAGTTATCCATGGACCATCTGTGAATGTGATTGACAGGAGGAAGCTCTGGAGATTAATGTCTGCTTGGACTGTGTGAGTGGCAGACTTTAGTAGTTTGTGAGATGTCCAGCCAGATGGTAAGTGACCTTCAGTCTTCACTCTCACAAGAGAATCCACTTCTGTGTTCTGGAGATAGATGGTCCAATCATAACTCACCTCTGCTCATTCTATGATCCATATATTTCTCAGCTTCCTTCAACATTTCTACACCTTAATCATGAAATGATTTTGTTTAGAAAGTTGGAGCAGACATTTATTTTAGGTGCATTTTGCACTATATGTTTTTGAGTCCCATTTTGTGGATTTGTAGCTTAATCAATGAAACATCGGTGAGTCTGTACTGACCAACCCCGGCATACACAGATGTCTAGAGCTTCAGACAGATAACACAGGACTTCTATTTACACAGACTCTGCTGTGTTTCAGTGACATTAGGGTCCAAGGGAGATAATCATATAATTACTAATTGCCTAGGAATAATCATCTTTTGTTTATGTGTTTAATTATGTTAATGATACAGTTTTGAGAGGTGGAAGAAATGGTTTTAATCACCTGTACTCTGAGGTGGTAAGTGGCATGAAATGACTCAGACTAAATGTGTACCCCTCTGATATCATCAATAAGTGAAACGTGTTACCACGAAGACCTACTGACTTGTTTGTAATTATTTTCATTCTGTCCTGAAGACAATTCTACATCTGGTTAATGTCATCAGCTGTTGAAGCAGTATGCTTTCTGAAAATCACAGACTCTTAGAATTTCAGGGCTTTTCAAAGACTAAACTTGTTTTATCTCTCACTGCATGATCAACTGTAATATAATTTTATGCCAACTAAGAATAAAAGGTGAAAACTTGAACATCTTCAAACGTCTGCTCCCTTCAGAAAAATGTCTGTCACTGTACCATCCGTAATTATAATAACATGAACGGATTTTTTAAAAATTGGCTGAAATAGAGTTTGAATGTTTCTAATATGGATCATTGTTTGATATCATTGAGTCTCAATGAATAAATGTAACATGACTAAAGTGTTTCAGAGGTCAGTAGCTGATTTAGCTGTCTTCTGCTATGTATGGTATAGATAAATTGTGGGACTCATGGAGTGGCTGATGCTTTGTGTCCTGGCTGCAGGGATGTTGTTTATTTCCATTTCATTGGTGCTGCAACTTGCTTGCTTATTTGGTACAATGCTATGCTAGTGCCTAGTGGAGACAATACCATACCCTGTACCAAGTATGCTGTATAAATTCAACATCAAGGAATTTACATGAACATTTGGGCAATCTGGCAGTGTTCTAGCTTGGTGAAAGCTTGTTCCAACCATGTAGTGTCCTGCCGGGAGGCTGATGTTTGTTGTGGTGATGGTAATGGAGAATTGGCTAAATAATGTTGTCCAGTAATGCTGGGCTCTTAGATTGTGGTTGAGAACCATTTGTTAATTGCAGAGAGTTGGCTGTATCATCAAAACTCCACAGTGGGATGATGCTACGATCATCCAATCTCTCATGCTTTCTGAAACAATATTCTGCTATTTGTTCATGTGAATGATGATTAACCTGTATTTTGACATCAGGGAATGCAAACTAATGACAACTTGTCAAAGATAACGTTATTACTCCAAAATCTGTATGCAATTTTGTTTGATTGTACAGTCTGCTACACCTTATATTGTCCAGTTCTAGTATTATCCTTGTGATAGCTAGAGGCACTAGTATGCTATGCTTCTACAATCTTTGACACGCTGTGAGTGTTCAATTGAGATTCCATAAATGATGTGTCCAATACTTCTGCATTGTAAAATTTGCTACCGACTGGATATGAGGTGATTTTTGTGGACACTGTTTCTTCTGAAGTTTGATGTCTTACAGGACACTGATGTCAGAAAAAGTTTTTACTAATCAATAATTCTCTTAGAAGAGTAATGTAACAATGGAACACAATCGATTGGAAAATGGCCATCCACCTTGATTCAAGACAGTTTACATGTGTGAATCCAAGAGCTGCTAGAGAGTTCCATGTACAAAACAAAACACATGGTTAACAAGTCAGCAGTGAGACTGAAAAGCACACGAATAAACAAGTCAAAGGAGTTGCCAACTAGTGAAGAGTTATGCTCAGACATCTGCACCTATGTGTAAATCCTCCATCTAATATGCCCAATCTACAGTCTCTATTTGATGTTTTCAGTTACTTGTATTGTGAAGCTCTGAAACTTCCTTCTGTAGGTAACCATTTAGTTTCCATGTGTCAAAATTCTGTAGCTGCTTTTGACAACAAATGAACAAGAAACACGTAATGCATTACTTATCCCTCCAGTGATGACATGGAGACTTCCACAGCAAAGGATATTATAAATGGCATCACTCATTTTTTGAAGTGTGTTGTGATTTTAATATTTTGTATGCATAGGAATGAATGCTTGGTTATAAAATAAAGGTTGGATTAGATGAGGATGAAGTGGATTTCTATTTTATAGAAGGTTTTTTTGTACAGAAATATATATCTATTGGATTTATCTCTCTTTATTTGGAAGAATTGTTTTACAGAGTATATTCCAGTTGTATGCAGGTAAATGTAGAGAATATTTACCCTAAAGTTTTTACATTTGTCAGCATATAGTTATTATAAGAAGAGAAAAAGGATACGGGGCACTCTCATATTAAATTGTAAGGTCTGTGTGTGTGTTTGTTTATATTTATTACCAAATTTCAGATCAAATTAAATTATCTTTATTCCCTAAATGTATATAGAGATAAATAGTGAGCATGGTATTTTCAGCATGCAAAAATCTTCTGAAATACATTTGGTCAGCAGCAGATTAAAGAAACAATGACTCGCACTGTTGATACTAATTATCTTTTGCCTGCCATGACCTTGAAAATACTTTTTCTTGACTACCTGAATGCTATAATAGATGGTAATTGAGGGTTGGCAGAGTGAAAGCTGAATTCTATTGTGCTATGTGTTGTGGGTGGTGTGCCTTTGAAAACCAAGGACTTGACTGTTGGTTTTTTTTTTTTTTATCATCGGCATATGATCAGCATTTATTGGTTTAAAACATGAGGAATCAAGTTTATCCCGAGTACAGTTCACCTTGTTTATAGTTATTAATACTTTTGTGAGTGAACATGTATGGGTTGGTTTTTTCTTATTGTAAGAGGTTTTGTAGAATGATGAGGCGACTTGTCTCCGCAGATAATCAGAATATGCCAAGTGATCGTTATAGGAAATTTTGACAGGAAATTTGAATGACACTTGGCTGATAAACATGGCTGATACACTAGGTAGGTAGGGTAGGTATGTCTACCTGTGGAATGCAATGAATAATAAAGTGGACCACAATTATTTAAACAAACCTTTTTTGTTTTGATTTTAATAAGTTTTTTAATAATTGTAGCATTGCTAGAGAATAATTTAATTTGTTAATGCACATTCCCAGGAAGCTTGTAAATAAATGTTGAGTTCTTTCTAATGAACGCTTGAAAATAATATGGTGAACATTTCTGAAATTAAGAAAAAATTATTGGCTTCTGTTAAACAAAGAGATCTGTAGATGTGGGTGATGCACAATTTGGCTGGCTGGCTCACATACACTACAGTCATTTCCATAGATGCGGGTTAATGATTGACACTGTTTTGGAAGAAATAGCTTAGCATCATGTTTTCAGTTTGAACTTCTTTTTCTTTGGTGAGGTGCGAATGTTTGGGGGGTGGGGTGTAAAGTTGGGTGGGGTCAGCTGTTCAGGTGAGGTCTGACTGCGACCAGGTTTGTGTGTGTGTTCCTGTACCTCAGCCTGGTGGAAGCGGCAGCCGGCCACCCAACTGCTTCCTTCGTATTGCTCGGCTCGGCAGGAGGGGTGAACTTCCTATAAGCAGAGTTTTCTCTCTGAGTGTCCTTAGTTCTGAGTGTGGGGAGAGTTCGGCCACCCGGAGAGAGGGGATGGATGGGGGAGAGTTCGGCCACCCGGAGAGAGGGGATGTGATGGGGGATAGTTGGCCACCCGGAGAGAGGGATGTATGGGGGATAGTTTGGCCACCCGGAGAAGGGATGGGATGGGGGAGAGTTCGGCCACCCGGAAGAGGGATGGGATGGGGGAGAGTTGGGCCACCCGGAGAGAGGGGATGGGGATGGGGGAGAGTTCGGCCACCCGGAGAGAGGGGATGGGATGGGGGAGAGTTGGGCCACCCGGAGAGAGGGGGCTGGGATGGGGGAGTTGGGCCACCCGGAGAGAGGGCTGGGATGGGGAGAGTTGGGCCACCCGGAGAGAGGGGATGGGATGGGGGAGAGTTGGGCCACCCGGAGAGAGGGGATGGGGATGGGGGAGAGTTCGGCCACCGGAGAGAGGGGATGGGATTGGGGAGAGTTGGCCACCCGGAGAGAGGGATGGGATGGGGAGAGTTGGCCCCCGGAGAGAGGGGATGGGATGGGGGAGAGTTGGGCCACCCGGAGAGAGGGGATGGGATGGGGGAGAGTTCGGCCACCCGGAGAGAGGGGATGGGGATGGGGGAGAGTTGGGCCACCCGGAGAGAGGGGATGGGATGGGGGAGAGTTCGGCCACCCGGAGAGAGGGGACTGTGTGTTTACTTGATGATGGAGACGGTTCTCCCTCCGTCTGCTGGTGGTTTGTTTGTTTGTTTGTCCGGTGATTACTGGGGAGTCGCCCGGGTCGGGGTCGGCAACGGAGAAAGAAGACGGTTAAGGGGACAAGTTATGAATAAAGAGAGGAGGCTTCACTGAAGGATGAGGGTGCGGGATTTGTAGACAGTTTATTGAAGTAAATGGAGGGCGGTGTTCTATAATTAGCCGGCGGCGCTGACCTTTGACCGCCTGGCTGCCGGCTGGTTTATGAATGGACGTAGTAAGCCTTGTAGTAAAGCTGTCGCCCTGTCACTGATGTTGCTATTCCGGCGCGTGTATGATGTCCAGCTGTCGCAGCCAGATGTTCTCGGGAGCCTAAAATATAGAAACAGACACACACGGGGGGGGTCCTTACATTGGAGGCATTTGGGAGAGTCCCTCGTAGGGAGCTCCCAGTGGATGTCGGCCGGGTACCCATCCACGAGGCGGGGCTGAGTTCAGGCTGCTCTTCCCCTGTAGTCGGGATCCTGAATGGGTTGGGACTCTGGGAGGGAGCAGACATCACGCTGGGCCATATAGGTTCTCTAGGTCACCTTTTAGTGTCCCTGAGCTTACTTCGTTATCTGTGATGTCCATGTTCGATCTAATCCGGTCAGTAAGTGCGGTCACGTGGGGGGCGGTGGTCCTGTACGCCCCCGCTAACCGATCTGGGGACAGTTGTCGCCTACGTTCCTTATGATATCGACTGTGTTTACTATCTGTTGAGCTCCGGTTATGCCCCCTCTCCCTCTCTCCCTGTTCACGAGGTTTAGCCCTCCTCGGCTCCGGGGGAGTCTGGTTACCTGTTTGTTTGTTGGCCAGGTGTTTGCGCCCCTGCCATGGAAACCGATCGGTCGATGGAGGAGCCGCCCGCCCTACGATTTTAGACTTTTCGGGATGGAGTCGGTTTTCGTGAAAAGGGAGAGGGTGAGGGAAGACCGTGCGGTCAGTTGGGCGGTTGTTTGGTTAACAGTAGGGGTCCAGTTGTCCCTGCGGTGGTTAGTAGGGGAGTAGATTCCGAGGAGTTTAGTTCAGATTCCACCCAGGTGGTGATGTACTTCCCCCGAGCCATGCTGCCTTGGTTTTCCTGCGGTTGATCCTGGCACCCGAAGATTCCTCGTATGTTTGGAGGGCCGCGAAGTCCTCATCCCTCAGGAGGAGAGTCGTGTCATCTGCGTATTGCTGGGGTTTTGTAGGTCCTATGCCTCTGATGTTATCATCCTGCACTCGTATGTGGGCTGCCATGGTTCCGCGGTGATGATGTACAGCACGGCGCTGAGGGGGCATCCCTGTCGTATGCCTCTGGTCGGGTGGAGAAGTGAAGCCGTTCTGAAGGATCTCAGTGGTGGTGCGGGTATCTCGTGCATCTCTCATCCGTGGTAATTGAACAGGGAAAGTCTGTCAGAGGATTGGCAGATTAATTTGTTCATTGACTATCTACGTCCTAAAGGAAACGCCCCAACTATCTTAATGGCTTTGATTAACACAGCAACAGCTTATTTTCCTTATCTTGTCCATGTCGTTTAATTTATATACAGGTATGGCGTCTGATAACGAAGCTGCTTTATTATAGAGTTCGTTTTATCCCTCTCCCCCTTCTTTTGCAACAAAGAAACTAATGGATTCCAACAAGAACACATCACCAGAGTCTCTTGTTTTGATTTCAGGAAATCAGAATGAAGTGTGCCAAAAATAAAAGCCATCAGTTTAAACCTAACACCTGCCATATACGTAAGGATTGTATCTCGCCATTTCCCTTTTTATTGAAAATATTCATTATTAGCCACCCCTGTGCCAGCCAAGCGGCCATCGAGCAGTAGTGATGTGTGTGTGTGCCTAACAAGAAGCTGCTTGTTATCTTGCTGGATGCAAAAATGCAGGCCATACGAGTTGAGGCAGGGGAGAAGAAATGCGATGTGGCTCACTTGCTAGGTATGGCTCGGTCCACACCGAAAACTGTCTTAATCTGAGCAGACAGTATAAAAGTTTCAGTGAAAGTGGCAGGCATCAGCTGCTAAGAAATTAACTTGCATGAGGAGCAACGTAATGGAGAAGAGATTGTTCAGGTTTGGATGGATATGACAAAGCATCATACGCTACTCAGCCAGGCTTACATTATGGAGAAATCCCTAAGTCTCCTTGAACATTTGAAGTTTGAAGAAGGTGGGAAATCTTCAGAGACATTTGCTGCCAGCAGAGGCTGGTTTGAGAAGTTCAGAAAATGAACAAGCATTTACAGATGAGGCAGGTAGTGCTGTTGTCCAATCAGCCCGTGAATTTCCAGCCACATTGAGAGGTAATTACCCACCAGATTTAGTTAGGGCTTGTTTGGGAAAGAATGCCCTCAAGAAGCTTCAAATCCAGAGGGGAGAAATATGCACCCAGATTTAATGCTGCTAAAGACCGTTTCACCTTATTGCTGGGTGGAAATGCCTCAGGTGATTTGAAATAAAGCTGCCTGTTGTATATCATTCTCAAATACCAAGGGCAATGAAAAGGGCTCTCCAAAAATAATCTGCCAGTTATCTGGATGGCAAATATAGAAGCTTGGGTAAATATGGATGTTTTTTGTGACTGGTTCATCCATGACTTTGTCAAAAGTTATTGTCAGAAAAGATGGCCACAAGCCTAAAGCATTGTTGATGTTAGAAAATTCCCCCTGGTCACCCTGAAAACGTAGATACTGTATCAATATCCATACCAGTTGATATTGTCTTTCTTCCTCCAAATACAGCATCCATCCTACAACCCATGGATCAAGGGATCATTGTGACCCTTAAAGCATATTATCTGAGGTGCACATTTAGACAGTTGTGATGAACAGCAGCAGACAAAATTTTTCTGGAAATATAATGAGAGCAATTGGTAACATGAGAGATGCCTGGCAACAGGTGACAGTCAAGTGCATGAACGTGGTGTGCCATAAACTGTGGACAGGCGTTGTCAGTGACTTTGCTGGCTCTGAGACCGAGATCTCAGGAGTTAAAATGATATTGAGCCAGCAAAGGAAGTAGACGTTGATGATATGTAAGAGCTTCTCAACTCTCATGAGGAGTTACTTACCAACAAAGATTTGTAAGAACTAACAACAAGGATCAGCCGATGAGAGATGAACAAGACTCAGCTGCCAATGAGATGCCAGAAAAAGTGCTAATTATGAAATTTTTATCTGAAAATATTGAAAAGATTATGGATGCAATGGAGGCCTTCTCAACTAACGACCCAGGCTGGGAACATGGCAGTGCTGAAAGAAATTTGCTATTGTGAGATTTTACAAGAAAGGAAGAAGAAAAGACAAGACAGTCAACATTTGATGCATTCATCAAAAAGAAGTCCTCTGTTCAGAAACCAGAGCCAGGCCCATCAAACTTGGATCCTGGCAGTTGACCACATGATTAGCAACACTTGTACACTGCCAAGTCTGAGCAAAGGTCGGCAACATTGGTAAACAGTGATGCAGGTCACTGGTGAGGGTAATTTTTTTTGTTTTCTATTTTACTGAAGGTGTATCTACGATAATGTTTTATAATGTCATATTTATTGGACTTGTATATCTTGTATAGTATGCAAAGGACTGGAACCTATTCCCATTCACCTCATCTTGAAACCTCTGACACCGAAGTTTGAGAATGAAGTGGATTGCATAACCATATCCACATTGCCAGAGGTATACCTGGATATTCAATTTGTTTTCAGATATATCTTTAGGATTGTACACCAGGGTCACAAATGGACTCTTCTTATCAGGACCTGGCAGCTTATGAAATAAACACTAGAATAACGTGGGCTCTCACCAAAATTTAACTTTAAGGTGTTTCAACTGGAACTTGTTCATTATTCTTTAACGCCACAGTTGTGTAGTTGTATTTGATTATGTAGGCTAAACTTTGCACTAGATGTAGGTGCCTTTTGAGATACAATTATTGCCAATCAATAGGTGTGTAAATTTTTTAATACCTAAATTGTAGCCTGTATAGTTAAGGTTTAAAAGCGATTCAGATGATTGAACAATTGTCCACATCCATCATCATAGAACAATTAGTAGATGAGACAAATATTTTTGGATGGAAATGCTGGACCACATGAAGCAGCATTTCACCTCCAGCCAGCAAATTGCTCAGGTGTCATAATCCCAAAATTAATCTCATGTTTGGACAAAAGATTGTCTTGTAGTTGTAGATCTTGTGTAAAGAAAATAGAATGTTACTGCAATGCAAAATAAGCTTTTTATTCTTCCATCTGGGGACATGTATTTGTGTATATAACTTCTGGAAATTTCTATCAATAACTTGATGTCATCATGACGGCCTTAACGTGCGTAATTATTAGAATGTGTTTACCAAGTTTTTCTCTTCATGGTATTATTCTTGTTTGTTTGGTACATTTATCCATGCTGCAAATGGCACATATACACTTTGATGAGGTTTCCTTCTCCTGGATCATTGTTGAATGCCTTGTCTAGAGCTTGGAAAATTCTTGTTTAGAGTCGATAATACTGTGTATTTAATATCGATTGTGTCAGTATCTTTAAAGAATAACAACCGCATCCTCCTGATATTGCATGGATTAGCTTATCGTTAATGCTTGTAATTTACTGTCATACATTAATAGTCTCATTCTTGATAGTTACCAATACATTTATATTAATGATCAGCTTTTTTGATGATGGACTTTTATTCTCTTACACTTTTTAAAAAAAATATAAATTGAGTCGTTTTTAATATATCTTAATAAGCACTGTCTGGTGATCAATCAAATGTATATTACAAAGTTAATTACATATGTAAGTAACAAATGCTTTCTATCCTTATATATAATAATCCTCCATTTACCAAGAATGCATCCCAAGAGCTATAAGATGTCTGTCTGCATGTACAACACACCAGCTGTGTATAATTGTTTCTCAATAATATTACCATCTCAGTCTTTATTACTTTTTGGAAAATTAAATCTAAACTATCCAATTAATATTATGTGCATAGTTTGTAATCAGAGGTAAACTAACTTGCTAATGCAAACTTGATCTTAGGTCTGTTTGAAATCTAACATTGTTTCAAGTGTCTTGGTAAAAAATCTCCTATTTATACGTAACAACATTTGTAGATTGACTCTTCAGATAAAAGATCTGGTTAACTTATTTACATATTACCAAATTTCATAATTTTATTATTCTTGATGTCTTGAGAATGCAAGGTGGCAACAGCATCCTTTACCTATGACATTGTTAACATTTACTGTTAATTTTATACTCCTATGAATTTTCTATCCATTGCAGAAGCACCTGAAGCACAAACATTCTCCATAACTTGGTTATCAGTGATTCGGAATGATTATGGTGGATGGAGAGGTGTGTAGTGTATTTTTCTGCTGAAGCAAAGACTTTGATTATTCATTAATGGAGACTGACTTGGTTAAGTTAGCCATTCATAGCTGCATGTTTTATTTTCTTATATTTTATTAATAGTCCATCAAGTGATCTCTGTGGCTCCAGGTTAGTAGAACAGAAGACTAAGGACTTTCAGATCTGTATCCCAAAGAAAGGGCTTCTTCAAGGTTTTCATACCAAGTATAAGAACCCTTCTGAGGACACTTTCAGGGAACCAGGGAGGTGGCTGTAGACCAGTTGATAGACTGCAAATAGAAGAAAGGATGACTAGCTGTGCTCTTTTATCCTTTATTATGGAGTTATATATATCATCACAAAGCAGACCCCACCCTTTTCTTGCAGAGCTGATATCGATTTGTCAAATTGTTCAATATTCACTATCTATGACTTGCTTTTTAAGAAATGATTACCAGTCATTAGAAATTTTGAAAATGTGCTCTCTAAACATTTCTTTCCAGTGGTCATTATCATGGAATTTCTCCGAGGTACATCATTGACCTGCCACAGATTATTTTTGCTCTGTTGGTATAATAGACCTGATTGTGATGTCCATGTTCACCATAGCGAGATAATGATTGCAGTCAATTAATCCAAGAGAAGAAAATCTGAGTTTGAGATAACCAAAGCATAATGCTAATGCCTCTGTTATATGCCATATGAAAGTAGCGTGTTCACAAGATGCTAGAAGGGTGGGCTCCATTCTAAAGAAAGTAAATTGTTTAGATAATTTCTGGAATTAAAAAGTTGTCCATATTCAGAGAGAAAGAGAGGAAAGGAAACAGATGGTTTGCAGTTACAGCTGCTGAATTTGGTAGTCTGTCTTTTGTTTAAAATACAAAGAAAGAAGCCACTGGAGTTTTACAGTTCTAACGTGTGGGCCATTACTATTTATGATTTGGCTTCAATGCTAATATTACAAATTATAAATCGCTCATTTCGTTGTTTTGGTCTTTTTCAAAACAAATTTAGTTTGACTTTGAAAACTATAAAAATCCTTATGTGATACAACAAGGACTCTGTTCATTTTAATAGATCTGTATTTGAAATGTAGTGAAAGGTTATGTCCCCTGATTTGCCCTTGAAATGAATGATGTAGGCATTAGAAGAACATGCATTCATATGGGAAGTTAATTTATTTAGGACAAACAACTTATTCATCAGCATCTTCAGTGATCCTTTCAAAACTCATAGAATCTTACAACAGAATTTTATTTTATTTTCAAAAATTTCTAATTAAAATGGATGCTTTATATTTTAATTATTACTAAGAGACAAACAAACAAATTCATGGTAATGATCAATAATTACTGAGTTGTCTTATTAATGCACTTGTGTCACCTCACTTATGAAGGTTTCCTTCATTCTAAAAACTTGCTGTGTAAACAAGGGACAAAAGGGGTTCTCTTGGTCTCACTGATTTATTTGTACCTTGTTTATGGTGGGTTGATAAGTTTGTGTAAGTGATATTGTTTGTAAATAAAATTGAAAGAATCTGGTTATACCTGTAGATGGGAAACACTCGCCCTGTCTCCAACATTAGGCCATGTCCTATATGTTGCTGTTACGAACACGACTGGTTAACCTCTCCTGCCTGGTCTGACAGAACCAGCAACAGGAGTCATCTTGAGAGTACATCGTTGATCCTGTTTGAATTTTGGCTCAGAAACTTTAGTAGAATCCAGGCTTTGAAAAATGGGCATCGTACTGCTGCAAGTTCAGTTAGTGCTGTAGAGCTTTAAAAGGCCTTTTCGTCTAATCGATTTGTCCAGTATTTCCTCCCTCAAATAATTTAAAGGAGGAGAATGTTGTCATTTTTAAATGTTTTTACTCATCTTTTTCTTTTTTATTGAAGATTCTTCATAGCTAAATGACTAACATGCTTTAGTACATCATTCTTATTAACAGGTTAATAGCAAATGTGTTACTTAAAGAGAGTTTGATTCCCAAAACAGTACAAAAACTTCCAAATGTTAGAACAATTTTAATATTTCTTTAAGAATTTGTCATTGTATCATGAACTTTTAAAGTTTTCTTAGTGCTGAGGTTATTACTATTCTACGTTATAGTGTGAAAGAAAGTAAATGAGTGAGTTCTACCTGTAGAAAACTGAATGTTTCCCAGTGCATATATTGGGAAAATGACTAAAAATGGTTGGAAGTTTACTTTTGAAACCTGTGACGCACAGATCTTTTTTAACCATAACTAATGTACAAGTTTCATCTTGCACAATTTCTCAACAGATGGTGAGATAAACTCATGTTAATCTCTCTCTACAGTAAATGGCTGGTTTTTGAATGTATATTGGTTTACCAGATGACCATTCTAACAGAATAGCGAGATAAATTTTATCTTGTCAGGTATCCAAATATTGAATTGCGTGGGAAGTCAAAGACCTAAAGCAATTTCTGATATTTTCTTAAGGTCTACATTATGAACGATTCAGAATTGTATGTTAGAAAGAGAGAAGACTGACCAGTTTTGCTTGGTTATTGAAGGGTTAACTTATATGGTGAGTGAGGCAGATATTCTTGCAGGTCAGGGATATATTTGTTTGAGATTCATTGTGGATCTTGTACCATAACGGTATATTATATCTTGAGAGATTGAGGGGATTCTCCAGGAGAATGAAATGGTTTTGGAAGTGTGTATAATTTAACAAAAATTAATATATTCATGTTCCACCAGTCTTCCTGTTAATGGATCATTCTACCAAACAAAGCTCCCAAAAATGTTCTGGTCAAATGGAGACCGGAAGGTGTCCAAGCTCTTGACTAAAACTAGGATGATAACAGATGTTGGTATTAGTCAGATATTTAAAAAGTTCTTTTCTACTAGACATAGGAACAAATGGGTTACTTGAGAAGATCTGGGACTTATGAAATAAATATAGATTATTGTAAATGATTTAGCTGCTTACATTTTCCATCGATGATAAGATTGATTACTATCATTGGAACACATCAGATACATATATTGCTCGCTAGTAATTGATATGACAGAAGGAATGTTGCTTTTCATTGCAAGTAGAAGTTCCAAAATCTGTAATAAATCGTTAAATTGTATTATAGGCAAATGGCTGTAGTAAGAAAATCGTATCAGTTGCTGTTGATGTTATCAAATGAGCCCAAAATCAAAAGAATAGCAAGAAGATTAATGTTTCTTCCAAACAGAGTGAAGTGAAAAAATCAGTTGTAAAATGCAGTGTCATCTGTTTTTATGCGGATCTTGGTTTGGTATCTTGAATGTTAGCATGCAATGAAATTTGTTGGTGTATGGTATACCAGTCCTTGTGATTGCAGATTACTTTCAGTAAATATGCAACATGTAAAACCAGCCATGGCAGCTGGTTATACAGGACAGGAAGAACTTACACACCAGACCTTATCTTTTCATGCTTTTCCTATTATCTGAAAATGTCCGAGATTGGTAAGATTTTACTGCACATAACTCCTCCTCCTCCTCCTGTGATAATAGCGTATCGATATTTTGTTCAGTATAGATTTTTTATTATAAGCTCACTGCTAACAACAAACCATTGTTCATAGTTTAGTGGGCTTTCTCAGCCGAGCTCAGTGACGGTTGATGATGTGACTATTCCATCAGCTGGCTACGACCAGCCTCCGTTTACCGAACTACAATAAATTATACACTGATACGTAGTATTTATTTTTGTAAGGGATAATGTAAGGATCATCATTTGCATTAATATTAGATGAGAAGTCTGAAATAGAAACATTGTTTTTAATGTTTGGTCAGGATTGGAGTTTATTGTCTGCAGTGAAACGAACATTAATCTGTTGGTCTGTCAGCTGTCACTCAGAAAGGTCTGCAGTCAGACGATGACGGCTATCGTCAGTTTTTTACGGAACTTCACAGGAATTTAAGATGAAAGAAAATCTAATGTTAACGAGGCTGGAAAATGCAAATATTGAGTATTTGTCAGTAGTTCATGTCAAGTCCCGTCAAAGACTGGAATAATATTTTGATTAAAATGATTTTTCTTGAATGTGATATGTAAAAGAATTCATAATAAACTGTTGTTTTTAATTTTCTTTGATCATTAGCAATAAAATTGGTCCACAAAACCCCACATGTACCCTTTATAATAGTAATACCAAGAATCTTAGTAATCACTTTTATTTCTAGAAATAATCATGTATCTTTATAAAGAAAAGTATTCATCTTGTTGACAGTGTTCCCTATTTCTAAAAGAGATGGTTAAGTCTACTACAGAACAGTTACAATGTCTTCCTTCATTTATTTGGCAGTAAGTGTCTCTATTTGCCGCTGCCATGTTAAATGGTTGGATGGAAAGCAGTTGCATTCCTAGTAGTTGATAGCACTAGAAATATGCAGATCAGGTTGTTTTTGACCAAAGCATCACTGAACTGATGAGCTACTTATTTATCCTCCCTGTACGTTTCTGGTCAATGACTTAGTATACAAACCATATTGGGGGTATTGAATATTTTCATTAAACTATATGAAGAGATTCCTTTCTCTTTGAACTTTGAAAATTTCAACAAATGCAAATTGTGCTGCATTCAAGTGTCAGGTTTTTTAATACTTTGATGATGCTATTACCGGAATGTCTGTTATTGGTAAATAAGCTGAACAATCTCTGGTGATGAAGGTTAATTAACTTGCTTGTAAAATAAATGTGCATTACATTGTGTCAGAGACTAGAGATGTGTACTTTTAGTGTTTCTGAGAAGACGAATTACTTTTTAATTTTTGATTACCAAAAAAATGAATTGATGCTCAAAAATGTGGATTATTAAAATGCATGACTATAAAGAAATATATAGGTAAACTTTAATCTGATGTAAAGCACAACCTGATGATGTTTTGTTTCTTTACTTCAATTACAGGTAATAGTCTAAAGGGAGCAGCTTTTCAACTATTTCATCACAAAGATCACTTCTCAATGAATGAGAATTTACAAAGCGAGATTATGGCAAAACGTAGGATCTGTGTTTACATTTGAAATGATCGGTATTTGTTGGCAAGTAGATAAAGTGAACGTTTTCTAAATATATATTATGTTTAAATAAAAGCATCATTACATAATGTTTACCTTTTTCACACGCACACAAAAATTTACACACTCAAACTTGCATAATGTCTGTAAAGGTTTTTAAAATATTCATTTGTAATAGAAAGACCAGCACTGCAATAAGAATATGTCTGATTCAATAAATAAATTGTTAGTCCGGTCAGAATCAGCATAAGCTCCTTGTAAACCAGA
>JACATO010001951.1:0-42429 GCA_018389105.1 Nautilus pompilius
ATGTTGTAAAAAGGTGAGATCGGGAACAGGCAGAATTTATTTGAACTTTTTTTTAGCATTAAACAAAATGACACATGGAGATGCATACAACGCCCAAGCATTTCCGTGTTGCTGCGTGTGTGTTGGGAGTTAACAGAGATAACAGCCTACCCCTCCCTACAAACACGCACAGCTCACACATTATCTCATACCTGTGTACCTGCAGGTTTGACCGAATGTGTAAGGTTTAGAATTCTCTCTCTTCTCGTCTTCTCTCTCTCTCTCTCTCCTCTCTCTCTCTCTCTCTCTCTCTTCTCTCATCTCTATCTCTGTACATCTCTCCATCTCTCTCTATCTATCTCTCTCTCTCTCTACATCTATCTCTCTTCTCCCTCTCTTTACATCTCTCATCTCTCTCTCTCTCTCTCTCTCTCTCTCTCTCTCTCTCTCTCTCTCTCTCTGACTGTGCACTGGTTTATAATAACCAAATTAATAGTAACGAAAGTGCATCGTTTTCCGTTCCCATAGTCTGTTACTGAACGACAAACCCAGCGTTTGCAGAGACGACTGAGTACCGGTATTTATTGACCTTCAATGATGAGAATGAACTTCGCATGGCATTTATTGAAGAAGATGCCTCTGTTACGTGATATTTGCTGAGACATAAGTCTGCACATTGCTTTTCACTTTGCTTTCCCCAACTAAGTAACTCCTACACTGGATCTTGCTTCTTTCACCTTCGCTTTGTCTTTGTTTTCGTTGGTGCCTTTAATGATGTAGAAACAATTCCACGGGTTTGAAAAAAGAACGCAAAAGAAATTGGGTAGAAAAGAAAAAAAATGGTGTTTTAGAAATATCAAGAAAAATATCGCAAAAAATAACCCCCCGAAGATATTTAGTGCAAACACTGAACTGCCGGTTTTGGTAAATACAACTCTATAATCCGCATCAGCCGAGCACGGATAGAATTTCCGTCAAGGCAACATCCTGCAGCAATAAAGGTTAATGTTATCACGGTTGAGTGGAGGCGTGTCTAAGTCTTCATTCTGTCGATGTGCGTCCACGTTGGGTTTTGGCTTTAGAAAATTAGAGAATGATATTATGATCCATACATCATGCGCTGGGCGGAATAAGTTCGGCGTGCTGCTTCAAAATCTGCCGCTAGAGACAGAGATACACAAGAGCTCAGAGGTGCGAGATAACTGGAATGGAAGATGTTGGGAATTCCTTCGGGGATGGCGGCGAGTCGACTCGGTCCATCCCATCAGCAGTCACGTCTTGTTGCTAGGTGATGTGTTCACACCACGATAGTTAGCAGAGTCTCCCAGCGACAACAAGGGCAGTTATTGATGAAATGAGTCGAATTCCTTTCGCCAACGCCAGGGAGCTTTGGAAAACCAACAACTGGGTTTTCAGGAGACTGATTGGCCCCGGTTACTGACCATGTCCCTTGTTTTGGAGAACACCCAAGGTTTTCAGAAGGACATAAACGTAAGCTAGAGTCCATTGAGCCAGTGAACACTTATGGTTGAATTTGAAGACATGGGAGGGGGCATTGATCCGATGGAAATCGGTATCTCCTGCATAGTTTTTGGGGGGCCAAATAAGAGTTTGGCGACAAAATACAGTCGAAAGAACATTGCTGGGATTGTCGCCCTTTGGACTGGATCAGTCGTAGTTGTGAAATACGCATCGTGCCACTCGCTGTAGACTCGATTTTCTTGCTGCTGCGCCTAAAACCGTACATGCCAACAGACGCCGGGAAAACAGCTCGGACTCTGTCCTCGTCTCTCGTTTTGATGAATACTTGCTTGCTACTAGACCTATATCCATCGACAACGCCAGACCTCATACAGAAGTGCCATATCTCGGGGGCAGTTCGATTGAGTTCCTTGATCGGTCTGTCAAGAGAGGAATTTAATCCAACACAGCATATTAGCGATCGAATTGCATGTATTTTAAAGTGGGGAGTCCTCTTGTTCCGAATGCTGCTGAACAGGCCCGCACCGCACGAAGAGTGGCAGAGAATACCGGATGTGAGTGCAAAGCGAGGCTACCCCTGATAATAACGTTAACGATTCTTTCTTTCAATACTCGGTTTCCTATCTATTTCTTTTCCACGTCATTTTGCGATACCGGAAACTAGGCCGGTGTCGTCATTTTAATCTGCTGATACTTGCTAAAATATCCGGACCTTTTTTTTTGGCTTTGGATCACTTTTTAGTCGGAAATGCGTTTTTTTTAGATTTTTAATTGACTCGGACTTGCGGGGTTAGGGTTATCTACTAGGCGCGATCGCTGTACGGAGGAGTCCTGGGAGAGAGTGGGTGGTGGTGGTGGTCGGACAGACAGGCTGGAAAAAAAACGAACTCTGTGCATCGAGGTCAAAGGTCTTTTGGGTCCCAAATGGCGGAGGGTCAATCTGGATACGGGATAACGCAGAGGAGACGAGAAGGAACCAGTCTGAAAACAAGCAAAGACTTTCTAAATTTTTAATATTTCGATCATTCGTAGCTTATTTATTTATTTAAGGGGGGAAACCATCGTAGGAGTTATCGTTGGTGGAGATTGGAGAGCTGAACTTCGAGCGCGGCTCGAAACCGGAAATTACGTCACTTTTACAAAAATGGTTGCCCCCCCCCTTCTTTTTTTGTTGTTGTTTTTTTTTTAATGCTTACGTTTCGACGATTCGGTAGAATTGGTACATTTTCTTCGTTAGCCAAGCCCGCGGTCTTCTGCTGCTCGAGCCAACGGATGGATACTGCTCCGAGAAACCGGTGGGGGGAGGGGAAGGGATGACGTCAGCGCTCACAAACGCTACCGAATGGCTTCTTCATTGGCGATCTGGAGAGAGGGGGCTGAGGGTTCGTCTGACGGTTGTTGGTTTCTACGCCCCGCCAGTCTAGAAGCAACAATGGCGGGCGCGCAGAAGGGACCTTCGTCGCTTATTGTCAGAACCCCCCTGATTACAGGGTCGATGAAGGCCCCCCCCCGAGGTTTGTATTTCCTATGGCGCGCACAAAAGGGAAGCTTGCCCCTTGTTTACCAATAATCCCGGCACGGGGTCTCCCGCCGGAGCACCTGCTAATCGAGGTTCAATTGTGTTGCCCCGGCCACATTACGACTGTGTTGCCATCAATACAGCGCCCGCTCCCGACGCATAATCGCGCTGCCTGAATACGGCTCCCGACTGGATGTAGCACTCAGCCTGTTTGTTTTTCTAAGTCATGTTTGATTTGCTTCCCGCTCGTTCCGGGTGGGCCCCCCCCATCAACACGCACGGCCGCATTGAGCTCTCATGTAGGACAAGTTTGTTCATCTCTTTAATTCCGCGTCGATAGGAAATCAGACGAAATGAACAGCGCACTCGGGGTGGGTGGGGGGGTCACGTGACACGCTCGATACGTTCCCTCTCCCTCCATCGATAGACAAGTGCCCGGGGAGGGGGTGTTGATACCGATGAGATCGGTATCCGGTTGAAAGGGGGCCACTCGAGGTTACGGACGACGGGCATCTCAGGCTTCTCGGTCGCCGGGTCCCTTCCCTGGTCAACGGAAAGTGCTCATAACCGTGTAACCTCGACAGCTTTCTACAGTGTAATGTGTGTGTGTGTGTTTACAAGGCACGAAACTCGCGGTTCGTCTTCTGCTTTGCGGTGTAAATAACAGCTTTCGGGGTGTGTGTGGTGGGGGGGCGTCGCCCCGTGTCAGAAATACCTTCGCTGACGTCACTCGCTACGCTAAAGCGGTTGTCTTCTCCTCCGATGACGTCGCGTCACGTGATTTGTTTCGTTAGGTCACGTGGCCTTCTTCTCGCACCCGTCACAACAGCGACGATTACCGGTGAGTTCCCGGTCAATAAAAGCTGTCGAATAACCATAACGCCTTCCAAGATGTCGCGCGGGCCAAAGTGATGGAGCGTTTGTCCAGACGGAGAAAAAATAATATGGGGAAAGGAAACAAAAAAAAATCCCCGTGTTATTCGTTTACCTTTTTGCTTTCTGCGTTACGTAATGAGAGGCCGTGGATTTATCTTCACTAAATCTCTTCCCGGTTGCTTCTACGATCGACTAACATCGCAATATTAGCAAAAGGGCTCCGGCGATTTACTCTCCCTCTCTCAGGGAAGGCTTTTTTCCCATTACGAACAAGTTACTGATAAAAGGGCCGATAACAGCAGCTCTATCAATCGCCTGGCATCTGCTTTGGTATTACAAAAATTAGCTTTGCCATTAGAATCCACCGTCGTTTCAGCTAGACGGGTAATTTTTCCGACGATTTGGCTGTAGCGTACCTTGCGGGTACAGTGTGCGCACACACACACACACACACACCACGCGCACACACACACGCACAACACACACACGTAGAGGGGAAACACCGCGAGCTCTTTCAACAAAGAGACGCCGAGAAGCGAATCGACGAAAGTCAATCTGACAATAACCATAATCCACAGACCTTTTTTTTTCCTCAATTCGCGAAGAGAAGTCAGGGTTCCCTCCCTCCCCGTTGTTGGCGCTTTAATAAATAAAGCGCGTTATCCACACAAATACATTTATGAAAATTTTATTTCGACTTTTCAAAATTAAATTCCCTGCTTATTTCGCTAATGACGGCCGCCTTGATAGATCAAATATTTTGCCACCAGCACAAATACCATTATATTGACGCTGTTTTCGCTCTTGAACAGCTCAGAGAGTTAGTTGGGCGAGTTTTAGAACGAGCCCTAATTCTAGATTACGCTATTTATTCTTTAAAATTTGTATTAATATTATTATCGTCATTATCGCCGTTATTTAGATGACACGGATATTAGCAACAGATTTTTCTGTCAGCCGCCATCAATCTTATGTTCAAACATCACACGCGACGTATTTATCAATAGCCGGGGAAAAGTTCCCCTAATTTGTGCCGATTCGCCTGTAGGACAAACAAGGAAGCCGTTTGGTGCGGAAATTAATTACTTTTTTTTTTTAAATATCGTCCATAATTGTTTGTCTTTTAACTAAACATCCGTACAATGCTCCGCCATTACAGCTCGCGATAAGGCAGTTTTGCACCAGGCTGACTCATAATGGATACGGTGGGGTTGTTTTTTTTCCCTTAAAAGTGCAGCCTGGTTTATAGGGTTGCGGGTGGGTAAAGGGTTACCGCTGAGTTCAATAAACGGGTTGTCGAGATTTCGCTTGATTCTGAAGAAGCCAGTCACAACCCACTTCAGATGGATTCGGTGTCACGGGTGCCTTCAGAATCCTTTTCTATTCCCCCAACTTCTTTTTTACTTAATTCAAAAACACAGGCCATTGCAATGCTCAACAGTGGGGGTGGGGGACTCAGCAGGGGAGGCCAGCCATTACTACCAGGTACGTGGAGTAATTCTCGTCCGTCCAGGTGAAGCCACGCACCTGCCTGGGCAGCAGTACTTTCACTTGTGTATCCCCCGCGTCATAGCTGATCGAAATGGCGCCGTGTATGACGTTTTGTTCTACGTCATAGTTGTTAATGGTAAAACTTCTGCCGGTGCTAATTCTCTAGTCTCTAGTACGTGTGAGGAAAGCTCACGAAGCACCCGTGTGGCCAATACCTATCTATTTCTACGGGTAACTGATCTTTAAGTGTCAAGTGGTTTTAAAAAGGAAAGTATCCATACGTTTTTTTGAAATCTGCGCTGGTTACCGATCCGACCCTTGAGGAGCGTGTCTGAAATCGTCACCCGTGCGCGCGGAAACCCCGACTTGCACCTTTCGATCCGTATGTCCCGCATCTCAAGTGATGCTCTGTGGTCAACGAATGTCTGAACCATCCCCTCCCAGCTCCCTAAAATGATGTGAGTAATTTTTGCACATCAGCAAGGCGCGACACAGCATAGCCCTTGTTTCCTATGTATGCATTTCCGTCGCCCGGCCCGCTCCCTCTTACCGCACATGTTCGCCGTCTCTAACCGGTTTCGACAATAAACAAACGAGAATTTTAAAAAATATATATATACGAAATTATAGTTCGATACTTTACTTCTCTCCGCACGTGCTAAACTCATCCCACCAAAGAATAACAACAAAAAATAAGCCTTTTATCTATTTATCTTTTAACATAAAACAGCTAACCTGGTTGGCGAGACTGGGGCTCAACCTCTTTCACTCCCCACAAACACCGATTGTTGCTATTATACGTTTATTCGCGTATCGCTTCTTTGTTGTTTATTAGATTAGCCCGCCGTTCCGAAATCAATATGGCGTAATTATAATGGCCGCAAGCGGCCATATTGTGTGTAGCAAGGCCCGTAACCCGGCGGGCACAGTAATCAGACTGATTGCGCCGTTCTGCACTGTTCCACTGTCCATTATTAGTAATTGAGAATGACGACGGGGTTTTAGCGAGCCCACGAATCGCATATGTGCGGTCAGAGGCTGGATTTGGGAGGAGACAGCGGAGAACGCCATTTGTGTCGATGTCTATCGCCGACAGAGAAGATGCGGACGCTGTGCGTCACGGCCGACGGGTCTCCCTCTTTCTTTTATATCCCCCCAACCCCCGGGAAATACCAGCTACAGTTTCAGCTGAAAAAGCGCATCGCAGATGGTGTGAATTAGACCAGATTGAGCATACGTGCGGTCTTCGATCGGTCTTATCGCCACAGTTCATCAGGTTTGCCACTGATAATTTCAATAATTGAAATTCATACAGATCACCGTACACATTTTTATTTTGTTCCACCCTTGATGAGTCAGAAAGGCCAGCAAAAGTCTATCAGATTTCAATCTTCAAAAACATACACATATATTTTTATTTCTTCTATTATCCCCCCCCCGACCTATGCACTATAATTCTACGTTACATTCATAGTAAATGAGATCCGTGCTTATGAGAGGAGGAGTTGTCTTTCTTGTTTTAAAGAGAGAGATAGAATTATTGGCCTTGCCTGGTCTGATATTTAGGTCGCAGATATCTATCAGATTTAAAATTATTGAGGGTTTCAAATGTGTTGGCGCTAACAACTTTAAAAAAGAAAGCATCTTCACCCTTACAAAAGCTAAACAACAATTATACACAAGCTAAATTGTTCACATTAAAAAGAAAATCTCTTGTTAAAAGAATTCAAGGATAAGTGAAGTAAACTGGCAGCATTTAGTTCCCAAAAGGAACATTATAAAATCTGCTCTAAGTATAAATGCCTTTGCCGTGTACGAGCCTCGTATAAGTTCTAACTGGTGTCTGGCCCCTGGTGTATACGTCAATATAGTTTCAATGGTATAAGCAATAATGGCTCCCACCATTCTTGTATTAGTCATAATGAGTTATCTCTCTTTGTTGAGCTATAGTGGCTTTCTATCTCTTAGTATAACGGCCATGATGGCTTTCTACCCTTCATGTATTAAATGATGATTCTCCGTCTCTTGTTGAGCTATAATTGCTTTCTGCCTCTTAGTATAAGCTATGACTCTCTCTTCTTTGTATATTAATAAACATATTTCCGAGTTGCTCTGCTCTGCTCTGCTTCCAGTAAGCCCAGACACTTTTAAATACGGTAGTTTTTATACACATACATAACAAAAAAAAACACAACTCTTCTAATCATCGGCTGCAGGAACCGTTGGTTCAGACTTCACGCCATTGCCGCCTTTACGATGTCTACGTATCGCACGCTAGTTCGAAAGTCGTTTAACTCTACTTTCCATTTCACCGGCCTCGAACCTCGAAGTGGGTTTTATCTTTTTACTGCAACACACACACACACACACACACACACACACACACACACAAAATAGTGCCTGATGATAACGCCGCCAGGGCGATTTCCTAGAAGAAAAGAAGTCCCCTACTTTTATTTGTTTAGGGGAAGAAATGCCTATTCATCAACCGTAACGTTGCAGGTTCGCAAATATAGAGGCGGGATCATCATACGGCGGGCTGTCAGTCAGCCTTACAAAGGGTCTGATTTTGCTTTTGTTGTTTGCTTATTTCTAAGTGTGCGGATGTATATTTATAAAGATTAAGTCATTTTGTCCTCGAGGATAAAGAATCCTTTCCTTTCCTTTTTTCAAAAGTACAGAAATTAATTTTGATCAATAGATTGATAGCTGCTGTCAACGGGACAATCAGTATTAACTACCAGGCTGTCGTAAAATCCCCGTACTACCGTAAACAGGGTCATCAAGCGCGATATAACGGGGGGCTGTGGGAGGCCGCGGGGTTAGCGTGATTGCGAGTATACTGTAACCGTGACCAAGCGTCTTTCCCTTCTGCTTCTGTCTTTTCAAGTTTTACCTAACAGGTATTTTAAGTACTACCATATATATATATATATTTTTAAATTAATACTCGCTTTATCTCGTTCTCATTCAGGCATGTTTAAATTTCGGATCTAATTACTGGGCGGCCATTGTTTCCACCTCTGAAACCAAAGAGTTGTAACAGAGATTGGCCTGGCGCATCGTGGCGCGCAGAGCAGCGCCCTCTAGGGATAAATACGTCATTTACTAGCTGCTTTGCCACGGTAGCTTCTCTCTCTCTCCCACCCCCTCTCTCTCTCTCTAGCTCCCGCCGTCTCTCTCTCTCGCCCCCTCCCTCTCTCTCTCTCCTCTCTCTCCCTCTCCCTCCATCTCTCTCTTCCCATCCCCTCCATCCCTCTCTCTCTCCTCACACTCCCTCTCATCGCTCTCTCTCCCCTCCCTCCTCTTCCTCCCCCTCCCTCTCCCTCCCTCCCCCTCCTCCCCCTCCATCCCTCTCTCTCTCTCTCTCTCTCTCTCTAAGTCAATAAATTTAATAACCGAAGCATTTCCTATGGTCTAGGCAGTAACATTGAGGACGTCACTTTGTGTGCGATGGTGGTGGGGGGAGGGAGAACTTAATGGAGCCCACGGGCTTCGTATAAAACATCTTTGGCCCCCACGGTTCTTTCGACCGTTTCTTTGTATTGTAGAAAAACGTGAGCCCTTTCCCAAATTCCTTTACTCCACTCACCCACCCCACCTCGGTTTTAGAGCAAAATCCCATAGAAAATACCAGAAAATCCAGCATGAACCAGTTCAGCAGTCTGAACCTAGATTTCCACCGCACAAACGCGGGACAGTCGGAGAGAGGGAGGAGGAGTGCTGCTGCTGATGCTGCTGCTGCTGGTGGCGGCGGCGATGGTTAGGGGTTAGGGTTGACATTCTAATTTAGTTTCGCCCCCCCCCACCCTTTTTTTTTTCTTTCACACCTCAAAAATCAACAATAAAGGAAAAGAAAAAAAAACGCGTAGGCCAGGTAAACCTGGATTTCGGCATAACTGACTGACCGGGTTGTTGGCATGGTTACAGATGGCCAGAGATGTATCTTTCACCCCCCCCCTCCCTGTCACTCACGAGATTTCTAATTTTCCAGCTCCTGATATCTGTGTGTGGATCTTCCCGGGGCCGGCGTGGCTATAGAGAACGAAATCGCCCTCTCTCTGTAAACCGATACGGGAAGAAATCGGATAGGAATTTCATTAAAGCAGAAACGTTTCACCTCTCATTCGTAGGTGGATAGCGAGTGCAAAGAACCCTAAAGAATAGTTTAAGTTCAGAAAGAAAAACAAGAAAGAAGAAAACTACCAAAAACCACACTAATATATTGCGCTGTTTGTTAACCAGGTGGTAGACGGTCACGTGGCGGGGGAGGGACTCGACCAATCAGCGTCGTTCCCTGTTGTTGTTGTTGTTGTTGTTTTTCTTTTCAGGAGTCACGAGGTGTCAAACCGTTTAATCGATACCAGACCGATCGGTTGGACGGTGATTCGAACAATCTTCCCCTTCCTCAGCCATCTCAACTGAAGTCGGATATTTGGAATGATCCCGAGGCGAGTCTTGCGAGGCCGACATTAAGGGGGTACTTTGTGAGCAGAAAACCGGCTCCAAGTCTGACCCGTTTGGTTCATATATATCTAATAGACTTTTAACCCCTTCACGTCTTCTCCCACCCCGGGGTATATCTTCCAATCGGCTTAAGGGGGGGGCAAGGTTTTTTATATTTATTTTTTATTTTGTTATCGAGGCGATAGCTTCGCCCTCTCCTTTTTTTTGGGGGGGGAGGGGAATTTAAATTAGATTTAAAGGACCGTCCTCCTTTACTGTTAGCCGCACACACTTTTTCCTCACTCCGGACATCAAAGAGCGCTACTCGGGGAGCTGAAGTAACATCAATTCTCTGTCGCTCTGGGTTCGCACGTTTCCGTGTTTCCCTGGGAAAAGATTTAATAAGCCGAGGGTGTGACGGTGTGTGCCTGCCCGTGAATGAGAGGGACCGCCGTCTTTAGACAGCGCCCTTTCACGCTCCGGGATCAGTGCGCCACACTGAGCCGGGGTCAGGACCGCGCGCGCCAGGGGGGCGTTCGTTCGCCAGAACGTGACGTCCTCGCGCCCAGCGGCGAGTCTCGTTTTGATCTGCACGCGCTTTGTTCCCGGCATGCCCGCGTCCGCCGCTTGCTGCCACTCGGGTACCGAGGGTTTGGAGGGGGGGGGAGGGCTTTGCGAAGACCGCCGCCTCCCCTCCTCTGGTCGAGTCTTTGATCGGGTAGCAGCAGCCTCCCGGAGGACTTCCTCGCCCCGTTTGATGACCGCGACACGACATCGAAATTATCAGACGATACAGAAAGGGGTCACGCCCAGCCCCCGATTTACCTCTTCTTTTGCGCTTAGTTAATATAGAATTCTTCTTCCCCCTCTCTTATTTTAATACGAGTATTCGCACGCCAAGCGTTATGTATGTACGCACCCCTGCTATCCATCGTCATCTTCTGCTTTTTTGCTCTTCATCAACAGACATCCTACTTACTTCATGTGTCGTCTCGACGACACCATATCGCTCTGTTCCCTGCCTGACTCCTCCATGCATATGCACGTATTTGTTCCTATTTTGTAGTTAATCGTGAGTTGTTGTTGTTTGTTTTTTAATAAATACTTTGTTTAATACACCTATCTTCGTTCTAACTATGTTTCTCTTAGTGCGTTTTTTTAAGCGGGGTGGACTTCCGGTCTTTTATATCATTTTCTACCTGTTCGCCTTACAATTTTCTCGGTGTGTCACGTCTTCCGTGTTCCGGGAAGATTGCAGGTCCCTGCATGGCCGTCCTTGATTTCTACGTGTTACTGTCCTCCTTACAGGTGGATTTACCTCCAGGTTCACCGACCAGACCCTTCGGCCGAGGACTGGAAACTCGTCCATACCCGGCGCTGTTCTCATTTGTAATCCATTTTGTTTCATTTTTCCTTGCTCTCTCTCTCTCTCTCTTTTTTTCTCTGTCTTTCTCTCTGTCTGCTCTCTCTCTCTCTCTCTCTTTCTCTGTCTGTCTGTCTGTCTGTTTCTCTCTCTTCTTTTCTCGTCTGTCTCGTGTCTCTCTCTGTTTTCTCTCTCCCTCTCTCTCTCTGTCTGTTTGTCCTCTCTCTCTCTCTCTGTCTATTTGCTCTCTCCCTCTCTCTCTCTCTGTGTGTGTGTGTCTCTCCTCCCTCTCTCTCTGTCTGTCTCTCCCTCTCTCTTCTCTGTCTCTCTCTCCCTCTCTCTGTTGTCTGTCTGTCTCTCTCTCTGTCTGTTTGTCTCTCTCCCCTCTCTCTCTGTCTGTTTGTCTCTCTCTCACCATCTCTATCTGTGTCTCTCTCCCCTCTCTCTCTGTCTGTCTGTCTCTCTCTCACCATCTCTCTCTCCCTCTCCCTCCAAACCCGCCATCTTTGACCCGGTTGAAAGATTCAGGAATTTCGCAACAGCTGCACCTTCAGTGGGGTATGAAAAAAAAAAAGAAAAGAGTTAAAGAAACCCTTTCTTTGTGTGTTGTTGCTTTCTACGTAGAGAACGGACAGAAACTAAAAGTTACGAAAGTATGTACGCAGAGATCCGACCAGGGTACAGCTCACGAAGGTGGATTCGTGGAGAACCGACACACATTTCACCAATGGTGAAGACTGGTGTCTCACAAACGAATTAATTACCACGAAGTTCAGCAACGAAAATACCTACTGATCTTTTCTGATTGGTAGTGGACTGAAACCCGTGTGGTACGAATTGGTGCGGGAGAAAAGAGAACTGCACAACTGGTGACACGCCTAACGTAACACGGGAACACGACGAGCGACCACGCTACAGTATTCACCCTCTCAACGCCGCCGCACGTCAGTTGGAGGCGATATCTCTTGTATAGAGAAGCTCATATTGTCTGTTCCGTGCCTAGGTAATTATGTAGATGCCTGGTGGCATAAGATTACGTTTATCAATGTGGTTTTTATACATGTCGCTGTTATCAATGCTAAGAGCTAGCGGGGTAATCCATTTCACTCATCGAAGGCCGTAAGAACCGCTGATCTTATCCATACGCAGACATTGCACCCTCCCCACCCCCCGTGGAAACAGTTAATTTGATTCTGAGACCAACATCTTATTTTTCGCCAGAAATGCTTATTATCGATACTAACCAACGTTCGTATGAAAACTCTGAAGACCGGATACCATTACAGCGATGCCACTTCAGCCGGGTTCTATTCTAACTATGTGGCTGTAAAATTGCGTTATTTCTTGACGCAGGACATCTGTGACTTGTCAGGGAGTCACCGGCTCATTCAAAGTACAGTCCAAATACTGCCTCGTCACTTCGACCAATCGTATTCATGGTACAACTGTACAGAATGAAGCATAACAGTTTTTTTTTTGTTTTTTAAACTCTGTACGACAAAGACAGCGGTTCGATTATAAATGTCACCAGTGAAAGAAATTTTAAAAGAATTTATTAAATTTAATTTGCATAATAACTTAATTTACATAAAAAGTTAATTCGCCGAACCGCGACAGTTCCTCGTTGGATAAAGCAGCAAAATGTCCTCTAAATATTCGGACATCGCTACCATAATTCCTGAGATGGGAATCGTAGTTTTACGCCCTTCAATACTCGAGAAATTTTTGATAAATTTGACAACAGAAAATTTCTAGCCTTGAAAACTTTTGAATGATTGAAAAATACCCTGAAGATCGTACAGCTTCGATCTCCGAGATGGTTTATTGTACTTATTACGGCAGAGACAAGGAAGCCATTCATTTTGGCTGGTGACCTGAAGAGTCTAGCTGGTTTACACTGACATAATTATCATCTACCATCTAATTTATTCTGTTTTGTCTACAATTCTGTAAATACCCTCCACCCACCCACTCCGCCAATCCCGGATATACGCCACAGGTAGTCTCTCCATCCGATGCCGAAGTAGAAAACAGACGTCCACAGGTTATTCTCTCGGGAAAGAAAGCGTAGCCCATTTCCGAGCCTCTCCCACACCGGGAGAGAGTTCCGAAACGGAGCGGGAAAGGGTTACACGGGGAGTTTTCTCCGACAGCCAGAAATGCGTCAAAAGCCGCCGCTACTTTTTTTTTTTTTTTTTTAATGCGAATCCTTCGGTTCGCCAGATTCGCGATATCTTCTGTCAAGCGCGCAAAAGTCGACCTTTCGTTATCTGTTCATTTTCAGATGTCATCAGATTACATTCGGTACACAGAGAACGAACATAAAATCTCGAAATTTATGTTGGATGAAATCTTATAGTCGAGATTATTTATTTAGATTCTCTGTAAAGCAGACATACGAAGAAAAAAACACACACACACACACCAGCTTTGTGAATATATTTATATATATATATATATATTTTTTTTTTTTTAAGCAAGCAGAAAACTTAATCTTTTACCACATTTCACTTAAAGTATCACCTAGTTTATGTCTAATCTCTATGCAGCACGATCCGCGGTTATGACGCACATGAAGATGTATGTGGTCTTATTGACAGAAGAGCTATAGTGCTCCACACACACACCCCTCCGCGTTTGAAAAGTCGCTCTTTCGTTCAGGGAAAAATCAGTCATCGATCTACTTCTGAGCGTTCACCGACCCTCAGATGACTAGATTTTTTTCTGAAAAAAGAACCAACCAACCAACCAACCAACAATCCGGTGATGATGAGGATTATTTTGAATTTTGATGAGGAAAGATGTTACAAGCCGCCGAGAACCCGCAGATAGATTCAAATCCAACCGTAGCAGCCACGTTTCATTTAATTTTATTGTTTTGTTGTTTGTTTGTTTTTTTCTTTCAAAAAAAAAAATCATTTATTACTCATATTCTAATTCCGTTGTTTAAATATCCACCAGATGTTTGTGCATATTGAACATGAGGTCCTCACTTAACAATGGCGACCGATTGTACAACTATCGTCTTTACACCTCGGGCGCGTGGGGATAGGCAACGCTCCCTGGTGGAAAACAGAGGAGACGCAGGCCGTCAAATACTACAAAGGTTTGATTTCTTGCATGATGCGGTCGATCAGTTTACCGGCACTTTGCTGTTGTCTTCAAGTCCGGTTTTACACTTCTCATGCCTTCACATTTAGAAGATGATCCAGTCGAGCACAGAATTAATAGATTTTTTTTTTTTCAAATGAGTGGATGCTGGGGAAGTTGTTCAAATGAAACCCGGCTGGATAATGGATCACCCGTAACGGTAGCGGTTCCCCACCCTCCCAAACCTGGGTTTCACCTTAACAGCGCCCCCTACCACACACACACACACACATACCCTTCCGTCTCTTGCAAATACACACTCTGTAACATAAATAAATAAGTAAAAAATTAAATACAGTCAAAGAAGGAAAAAGGGTATAATTAAAGTCGACTGCTTTTATTTACATAATTTTCTTTTGTTGCCTGTGTTTTGTTTTATTGTTGTTGTTGTTTTTTTAAAACTTTTAAAGGGAATTAAGCTCTGAGATTGAAAGTAAATATTTCTTGTCACGACTACGGAATAGGTGACCTCTCTCCACACCACACACACACACACACACACCACACACACAGCATTGTTCCAGCGTCGACCGCGAGAGATCAAAGAAGAGAAGTAACAGCGGACCCGTCTCCTCTTCGTGTTTTTTTTTTTCTTCTTAAATCTGGGGTAGAAAGGGAGTTCGTTCGCCTTGCGGAATCAGTCTAGCCGCCACACCTTGTTATAGCTGTTCAATCGACAGGTAAAATCTCGAACACTCCGGTTCTACGTATAAAAGAAAGATGCTGTCTTGTCTTCTCTCCTCGTGAAGATGTCCTCGATGCCAGACCCCCGGGGGGGAGGGGGGAGGAAGGGGTTGGTACAACATAGTTCTCTAACCATTACTTTTTTAATAAAAAAAATTCCCACCCCCACCCATCCAACTTCTCTCCTCCTCCTCCTCCTCTCACCAGACACAGCCTTTCAGACGAGGATTCCTTCCGTCCCACGTGTTTATTGTTATGGTCGAAAGCTGTCTCTTTCCTTTTTTTGGTTTCCCGGATTCATTCGATAAGTCGATTATTTTGTTATTTGGAGGGAGAAAAAAAAAAAGAAGAAAGAAAAATAGGGAGGTGGGGGGGGAGGGAATGGATTTTCCCCTGGTCCATTTTTTTTTCGGTTCCTTCCCGATCCATGTCCCCAGACGGCTCAGACGTTCGGGCGGCCGACGGTGTTGCTTCTGTCCTGTCTGAAAGCAGAAACGAACCGGTTACAAACAGCGGAGGTGCACGCACCGCTTCCTGCCGAGCGGCGGGGGCAGCCGCAGGCAGACACTGAACGAAGTCACATCTTTAAGAAATCCGGTAGAGAGACACAAAATAATCGCACCCCTGACCGTAGAAAGGTAAAGGCCCCGTTCGCACGGAAACTACAAATGGCATTCTTTTACGGCCTTTCTATCCGGGGTTCCACGTCATCTCGGACACGATGGTTTATTATATTTGAGGTCTTTTTTTAATTCTTATTCTCCTTCTTATTACTGTTATTAGTTTCTTTGTCAAAAACTCTAGACAGGTTCTAAGACTTCATTTCTGCTACATTTCGACAAATGAGAGAGAGAGGGAGAGATGGAGCGGAGAGAGAGAGATGGAGATGGAGAGAGAGAGAGAGAGATGGAGATGGAGACAGAGAGATGGACAGAGAGAGATGGAGAGAGAGATGGAGATGGAAAGAGATGGAGATGGAGAGAGAGATGGAGATGGGAGATGGAGAGAGGAGAGATGGAGAGAGAGATGGAGATGGACAGAGAGAGATGGAGAGAGAGATGGAGATGGAAAGAGATGGAGATGAGAGAGAGATGGAGATGGAGAGAGAGAGGAGAGAGAGAGAGATGGAGATGGAGAGGAGAGAGAGAGGAGAGAGAGAGAGATGGAGAGGGAGAGAGAGAGATGGAGAGAGAGATGGAGAGAGAGGAGATGGAGAGAGGAGAGATGGAGAGAGAGATGGAGAGAGAGAGAGATGGAGAGAGAGAGATGGAGAGAGATGGGAGGAGAGAGAGAGAGAGAGATGGGAGGGAGAGAGGAGAGAGAGAGAGGAGATGGAGAGGAGAGAGAGAAGATGGAGAGAGAGAGAGATGGAGAGAGAGAGAGAGAGAGAGAGATGGAGAGAACATAACTTTTTTAAAAAAGCCATGTTCATGGGAATATTAATTAGCTCACCTGTAGATAAATTCGACCTTTGGCAGATGTTCAAATTATCCTACTCACTGCTGTAACAACGTCGCGGTTGTTGTACCTGGAATTAAAAATCGTTGATGACGCACTTGTAGATACGTAATTTTCTTAGTCGGTGAAGCGAAAACCTACCCGGCTGAACTTCCTCCCACTACTCCAATCAATCAATCAATATATTTCCTCTCCACCCCACTCTGAACCTTAAACCTCGGCCGTCTTTATTTAGCCCCAACGCACCTGATACTCCGAACGAAGAATCTCTTTGTCACCTTTTAATTTATACCCCGACTCTTCTAATTGTGCTTAACACCTCCAAAGTGCAGAAAAATTTGCGGAAAGTGGGGTGGTGGTGGTGGGTAGGGGGTGGTGCCTATGTCTGTGCAGGAACTGGGGTGGGACCAATTCGTGTCGAAATAACGGCCGATGATTGAGGACAAAACTGAACGAACGTATAAAAAGATCGAGCCGCAGAAGTTTGGATCCCTCCCACTTACAACACACACACACACACGCACAGGCACACGCGCACCTTCTTTTAAATTTTTTTTTTCCATATTTTTGTTAAATTTAGAGAAGTCTGAAATAGCTCAAATGTAAAGCTGCTCTCTACTACACCGGTAGTTTGCGGTTACGTGGTGGAACCGCTTCCATGGTCTACCAGCCATAAAACGATGATTTCCCGACATCGTGTTCAGCCTACTGAAAGTAGGGGGAGAGTAAAAAAACAGACGGGCCACCGCTACCTGGAAGGCGGGGTTCGTCGCCAGATTTGGACACAACAACACCAGCCGCGCAGTCTTATAATATCTCGCCGCCCCTCCCTGATTCCGGGCATTCTCACATTTACGGTGGTTCCCTGCTCAAGAATTCACTTGCTGCGGAGCGAATTTCCAGACGGCTTCATTCACTAGCATGTGATCTGGGGGGGGCGTGGTGTGTCACAGGTGAGCTGCTCCGGGGTCCGTGTGGTGACGATGGCTTCGCGCTTCTCTCCCATTTGTTTTGGATTAGTTTGTACAAGGCAGGAAACCATCATGGCCTCTATCTGGTCAACACCTTAAGCCGATAAATCTTTCTCCACTCCCGACAAATATACCACTGGCGAAATATATATTCTAGCATCAAACCTTTGTGACATTTTAACGCTTAGAAAATTAACATTTCAATAGCAAACATGCTTATAATAGAAATTACACACGCCGAAGCGAAGGATACAGGCGTTTTACGTACAGACGATGCTATAATCGACCTCATATCCTTACGTACAGACGAGGCTGTAATCGACGTCATATCCTTACGTACAGACGAGGCTATAATCGACCTCATATCATTACGTACAGACGAGGCTATAATCGACGTCATATCCTTACGTACACACGAGGCTATAATCGACGTCATATCCTTACCTACAGGTGAGGGTATAAACGACGTCATATCCTTACGTACAGACGAGGCTGTAATCGACCTCATATCCTTACGTACAGACGAGGCTATAATCGACGTCATATCCTTACGTACAGACGAGGCTATAATCGACGTCATATCCTTACGTACAGACGAGGCTGTAATCGACGTCATATCCTTACGTACAGACGAGGCTGTAATCGACCTCATATCCTTACGTACAGACGAGGCTGTAATCGTAATCGACGTCATATCCTTTTCCTATCACACTCAAGATTATATACTTCTAAAGCTACGTTTTTTTCAGAAATGGATCCCTAATGGAAAAGAAAGGAAAGGATAACAAATTTTAAGTTTTTCAAAGCAGTCGTAAATTCTTTCTCAAGTGGAAAAGTTTTTCGAATATTTAAATTACTAAAGCGTAGAACTATAAAGATGGCAATTAGAGTTTATTTGTAGTAACACGTCAACTAGAGAGAGTTACAGTTGTGCTGAGTGCTGCATGTATTCTGACACAAGTTTGACCAGAATTTATTGGGATAGGGGAAGGGTGGGGGGTGGGGGGGGAAAGCGAGAAGATTTTTGTTTTGTCCCTCACCTTTAGCTAAGGGCATCATCTCCTTGTGATCAGCCACGAGTGGTCCCTGTACGAAAGTACCGTCTTGCGTCAGGTCGAAGTGCGCGGCCGCGAGTCGCTCGGGCGGTGTATGGGGCGGGGTTTCCAGGGAATGCCCAGATGAACAGATGGATCGCAGCGCGTCCTTGTGCTGGGGAGGAGGGTGGAGCACAGCGCCTGGGTACAGTTCGTGGTAGGACAGGTAGGAAGGGGCCTGCAAGCGTCTCAAGCGTTCCCTGTTCACGGCGCTGTCGTAATGCAGAATACTGGGCCGGGCGGGCACCGTTTCCCCCAGACCCCCCCTGCCGTGCATCCCGGAAGCTTGTTTCGATGACGACGACGAGGAGGAGGAGGAGGAGCCGTCTGTGCCTACAATGTTCGATATCGACCAAATTTTTGGCTTCGGGATGACAGCCGGTTGTGGCGGCTGTTCCTCCCGCTGCTTCCGCACCGGTCGCGCGTCGTCAAGGCGTCGTCCGTTCCCGACCTCGCCCCGTCCCGGAGGGTGGCGGACACCGCCGGCCGACGGCGCCGTCGCGGACAATGAACCGGCCCGGTCGTCACCGGAATCTGCCGACGCAGAGCTCTCGTGTTTGTCCGCGCCGAGCCCCGGCTCGTTTTCCATGTCCGAAATCTCCGACAAATCCGGGTGAATTTCGTCTTCGACAGGATCCAGGAAATCGTCTTTGGCATCAAATCCAGAAACATCCAGCCGTTCGTCGTCGTCATCTGGAAAACATCGCAACATTCAGTTATAAATGACATGCACTCGTTGCTCTTCCCCCACCCCACCCCCTTACTGGCTCTACCCATCTGAACTATAACAACACCCAGAGTAGCTGACAGCTATTTTTTTTTGTTTCCCCCTTATTCTTTATTTACCAATTTATTTGATGTATTTATCTGCGAGCTTCGAATTCAAGTAACCTTCTAGGATAACCGCTAAGCTTATCAATGGGGTGCAACAGCCCCACCCCCCACACTAACAAGGCCCTGCCAGCTCGGGTAATAAATAAACCGTGTGTCCCGTTTCGAGGAATTGTACGACGATTGCTGAAAAATTAAATATTACGCCGTGGTCCGGCGAATACCGTGCACACGTCTCGTCTCGTCGTTCCGATCCCGATTTATTACACTAACCATCGGAAAGTGCTAAAGGTGTAACAGGTGCTCGCGTTGTGCTATTCGATTCTCTTAATTTTCTATTCACGTCACATACCTGCACGCATCGTGCTGCCCGTCACCAGACAAGACGTAATTATTTTACACGGCCACTCACTCATTCTCGAGTAAATAAGACGGCCGGTGTTTTCTGTAATTCATTGGTGTGTTCCGGATGCATAAATAATGTATAAGCGTATGTACGGAAGCCGGCCGTCATAATTCTGCCCGGTTTGTTTTGTTGTTGTTGTTTTTTGTTTAACACCTACACGCGATATCCGAACCGAACGACGAAGCCTACAGGGAAATTTAACTTTCTTTTTTTTTTTTTTTTTAAATTTTTCTTTTAAATGTAAAGATATTAGACAACAAATAAAATAATAATAATAATTGAAGACCTGGAGGGTCTCGTTTACCTGAGCACTTCCGAGAGGCGACACACCAGCAGTGGATAACGGGGTCCGGAATTAGCGAGTTTCCCGTGGATGACGTGAGACCGAATAAATCTCCCGGTGCTCGTGAACGATCGCGCGCGAGTTACAGCAGTTCGCTTGTTCGTTGCATTATGTGTGCGAGACCCTAACTCATTGTTGTACGTAAGAAAGAAAATAGTTTGGAGGTTTGTGGGGGCCGCCTTCCGGTCTGAGTAGAAGTGGCCAGCCGTCGTGGAGGGACGGCAGTACACGTGCTCGGATGGTAGACGCTGACCTAACAGATATCACTGGCTTCTACTGTGAGGAACTCCGCAGGCGCGCATTTCTCAATGTTTTGCTACCGGGATAATTTTTTTTTTGCGATTTACTGCCTCTACGCTTCGATGTCGCTTGCGTTCGGTTAAATAAATCCTTGGGGGGGTTTCAAACCGGAAATGAGGTCACGAAAGATGACTGTCGTGCTGGCGACCGACGCTAACGTGGACGTACGACTTGATAACAAAAAGTGATCATTAAAGTGAAACATTTTAACGAACTTTTTCACAGACTAAAGGGTCAGAAAGTAATCGGGAAGTATTACTATGTCGTCACTGCTGACTTTTCGGTATTTCCAGTGACGTGAGAAGAGGGATTTTTTTGTCTTAAGTCTGGAAAATTTCTAAACACAAGGTGACACCGATATAGGATCATTGCATTCTTTGCTGTTACTCGTCAGCTTCGGTTATCAAAAACAGAATGTTATTCCTAGTTACCGCGCCGAGAGAAAAGCACAAAAAAAACCAGCGCAGAAAATAAGTGGCAAAAAAATCTAATATTCTTCAGCTGAAGAGAATCCAATGAAGGCAAATAAGACGCAAGTTTCGAATTTATTCCGATCCTCTGCCTCTATTTTAGTTGACAGGTGCCCTCCACACCCTCCTAGAATCTTCGATGAATGAAATATAGAAACAAAATTAAAACAGTTAAACGGAACGGGAAGAGATGAAAAACTGTCGATAAAACATACAAAAGTCAGTTTAAAAAAAAAAAAAAGAGTTGGTCATGTATTGAGTAACTTATCGCTATCGCCTCATGTTCTCTCCATCTCCATCTCCATCTCTCTCTCTCTCTCTCTCTCTCTCTCTCTCTCTCTCCCCTTCCTCCATCTCCATCTCTCTCTCCTTCTTTGAATTCAGTACGATTTCTTTTTAAATTATTCAGCCTTTGGAAGAAAAAATTATCGATGAAGCAGTACTTCCTCTGAAGCTACTATAGAAAACATCTTGGCGTGGAGAGAACTAATGTTGCTGGCGACCTGTTTGGGGTATTTTCTCTTCATGTTCTGGCGTACAAGTAAACTTATCGAACCTGTTTCGAGAATTTATCAGCAGAGGGCGCCACAAATGTTGATAAGCAATTGCATACTGACAGGTGGATGAATAGATTTCGCAAACGGAATAACTTAAAATATGCACTACGTTTTCTTTCTCTCTCTCTCTCTTTTTTTTAATTGTGTTATTTGAAAAACAGCTTAGAACACATTCCTGGTGTTTATTACTTGTGTTTGTTTTTTGTTTTTTTTCCCTTCCTTACATAAAAATGCGTCGTGACAAACTAAGTCTTCAACCTTGCACGTCACAAAATGAGATATGTGATGACACTCGCACAACAAAGCTAATTATGGTCAGAACAAGTCGCGGTTTCCTGTAGAAGAGCTGAACGAACACCGGGCCAGGTATCCAAGTCACGTTCATACACGCCACAACCGTGTTCACCAAATATATTAGCCTCTCATCGCATGCAAGAGGCAAACGTACAGAATTAAAATCTCGCAGAAGCGATCAGGTTTCAGAGCTCATTCACCACAGCGGGCACGTATGTAGAATTGACAACTTTCGAGCATAGCCCAGCTATCAATCAACTTTTGCGCATGCAAACTCGACTCCTTCCATTTGTTTTTAATTTTACCTTATTTATTTTCGTTCAAGTTTGCCCGTAAGTGTCGAGTCTGCACTGGATGTATGTCCAGGTGGGGTGGTGGAGGAAGATGATGCGGTTAGGATCACAACCGGCTTCATCCTGAACTACTGTTTTTTGGGGGGGGTTTGAAAAAACAATTGATGCCTGGGTCGAGTAGGAAATCTGACAGTCGGAATTGCCTCAGTATTAAAATGTACCAAATCCCTTTTCCCCTCCCGCCTGTACGAATTTTTGTCTCTATCCAGTTTTTGATCTGACAAACTGAAGGTCCCCACCGTGCGATCGGTCGGTCATTAGGTTAAAGAGACATCGCTGCAGTAGGGGGCTTCAAAATAGCCGCTGGGGCTCGTTCGATATAGCTACCACTATACATCATTCCACTTCCTGCCCTGCGAAGCGGCGGACACTTGTTGAGACGTAACTTACCCATAGCTGCGAATGTTTGTGTAGCCAGAAGTAATCTACTCTAACATGAAGCTTCGGCGTTACCTCATGCACAAAACATAATGACCCTATAGATCAATAAATCGTTGCGTTGTTACCGGTGATATGGTGGAGAGCTGGCCAGTTGCCTGACGTACACATTGGCGTAGGCGTACAAATTATAAAATACATATTTATATACAAGATTGCCTACGAAGGACGGTGGCGCGATTAAGCAACGAGACAGATTAAAAAAAAAAAAAAAATGGTCTTCTGATTCCTGAACCCGATAAATTTAAGGCTGACTGAAAAATACGACCTTGGTTCTAACCGCACGCGATTTTAAATGGCTGGTCGTCCACCAAGTCGCGAACAGAGTCTGTTACCTATTTTTTGTGTGTTGCTTTTCAGCGAGGTAACTGGCACCACATTGTGCACAACTATGACGTACGCGCGATGTCGTATGCGGTCTTCTCGACAGGAGAGTACGAACAGAGTCTTTAGTTGGTGTGTACTGTTTTAGGGAATCGCTTGAATGTTTTTCAGGGTGGGCGGGTGTCGGTGAAGGAAAAGAAAGGGGCTGAGTGTCATCATCAGTAAACCCCTTCTGAAATTAGCTACGGTCTAGTTTACTTGTTTGGGGGGGGGAAACAAATCATTTAGTTAAACGACCAACCCCCCCCCCCACAAAAACAGTGATATTAGAGACAGAGTCATCTTCTGCACCGCGATATCTGTTGTAATATTTGTTGCCGCTTATAATATTAAGTTTTCTTGAGGGTTAAACTGTAACAATTTTCTTTAAAAAAAAAGTAAAAATCACCATCACCACAATATAGATAAAAATTCAGCCGATTAAACCCTTATTAATTTATTCGGACTATATTATTATTATTATTATTATATTTTATTATTAATTATTATTATAAACGTAATGATCCTCATATTTCAGACTTTTTGTCTGTTTAGACAAGCTCCGAGACATTGTTCCCAGGCAGCTTTACGGACCCCGGCGCTAACTAATAGGCAGGATCTCCGCACACACACCCAGCCCTTATTTAATATCTTTTTTTGTAAATGCGTCGCGATAATATTAAGCCGAGAGCACCAAAGAATGGCTTATCACCCCGACTCGCTCAATTACCTGCGAATCAGCCTACCTAGGGTCCAACAAGTTTGCTTCTTCTTTTTTTTTTTTTTTTGTCGTCGTCATCACACACTGATACCGGGGGGGGGGGCTGTGTCTCCTCGAAGTGTCAGCCAGCGTGTCCATAACTCGACAGCTGTCACAATACGTATTCATCCTCAGATGAGAACGACTGGGAAATAATAACCCAGCCTGCACCCTACACGTTTTTGTTGTTGGTTTCCCTTTTTTTGTTGTTGTTGTTGCTGCTGTCTCTGCTGCGGCCAGTATTAGAGTTTACGGGTTGAAGCGATACGGGTTCACCCGCTATTTCTCCCCTGAAAGTCGGTTCGAATCCCAGTCCACACACGCCCCCCCCACCCGAATTACACCGGCCGGAAGGGGTCTTCTAACAGAATGATGGTGACGATCGATCAGTCTGTTTGTTTCCCGACGGGAAAGATATGGATTTAAGACCAAACGGCGAAAGAAGGAAAGAAAAGAGAATTTTAAGAAAAGAAAAACTTTTGTAGTTAACAGGAGCAACGAGAAGAGGAGAAGAGACGATAAGACGCCTTCTCAAACGACACATCCCGCTCCTCCAGAGAAGGATGTCTCCTCCGACAGTTTTTGTGCACCGAGTAAATAAAATGATAAGTCAAATCAATTGATTTCATGAATAAAAGACAGCAGAAAGTGAAGTATATTTTTGAAGATAGTGAAAGAGCGGAAAGGAAGAGATCGCGTGGTTAGATATGCAGAATGTATAGAATGATGGAGAGGTAGAGAGACGGGACAAGCAGACTGGTGGATGCTACAGAGAGAGAGAGTGATGGAGAGGTAGAGAGACGGGACAAGCAGACTGGTGGATGCTACAGAGAGAGAGAGTGATGGAGAGGTAGAGAGAGACGGGACAAGCAGACTGGTGGATGCTACAGAAGAGAGGAGAGAGAGAGAGAGAGTGGAGGGGTAGAGAGACGGGACAAGCAGACTGGTGGATGCTACAGAGAGAGAGAGAGAGTGATGGAGAGGTAGAGAGACGGGACAAGCAGACTGGTGGATGCTAAAAAGAGAGAGTGGAGAGGTAGAGAGATGGGACAAGCAGACTGGTGGATGCTACAAAGAGAGAGTGGAGAGGTAGAGAGATGGGACAAGCAGACTGGTGGATGCTACAAGAGAGAGTGGAGAGGTAGAGAGATGGGACAAGCAGACTGGTGGATGCTACAAAGAGAGAGTGGAGAGGTAGAGAGATGGGACAAGCAGACTGGTGGATGCTACAAAGAGAGAGTGGAGAGGTAGAGAGACGGGACAAGCAGACTGGTGGATGCTACAGAGAGAGAGTGATGGAGAGGTAGAGAGAGACGGGACAAGCAGACTGGTGGAGCTACAGAGAGAGAGAGAGAGAGAGAGAGGGAGGGGTAGAGAGACGGGACAAGCAGACTGGTGGATGCTACAGAGAGAGAGAGAGAGTGAGAGGGTAGAGAGACGGGACAAGCAGACTGGTGGATGCTACAGAGAGAGAGAGAGTGATGGAGAGGTAGAGAGACGGGACAAGCAGACTGGTGGATGCTAAAAAGAGAGAGTGGAGAGGTAGAGAGATGGGACAAGCAGACTGGTGGATGCTACAAAGAGAGAGTGGAGAGGTAGAGAGACGGGACAAGCAGACTGGTGGATGCTACAGAGAGAGAGAGAGAGAGAGGAGAAGAGAGAGAGTTCAAAAGAGTGCACAGGCAGACAGACAGACAGACAGATTGGTAATAAAAACCTGACACTTAAATGATGAAGCGTTTAGGCAGATCGTTAAATTACCCGGCCAGATACCGAGAGACAGATATATATATTTCAGCAGGCTAATTTTATTCCGCAGACATATCGTCCTTATCACCGGTTGTAGGCTCGGCGCGATGCCGTGGCTTTCATTGTGAGAACAGCGATAACCGTCGTAAAATACGAGACCTGTCCGCTGCGGCGAGGCAGCCTCAGCCTCGAGTCTAAACACGAGGCGTCAGCGAGATGAGAGGTGCGACAAAGCGCGGTCCCGCTCTCGAGAAGCCGTCACGAACCAGCGGCAGGCTGTATCGTACCTGTGTGCCATTACAGGTAAGACGTGGCGGGGTAATTTCTGGAGTCGATCTTGTCAGATAAGGCAGGATTGTGTTTCTGCTCTCCCCCGCCCCCCCGAGAGGACTGAGAACTTCTCTGGGTGTCCGACCGGGTGGATGATTTTATAATTTTTGATCAACAGTGCGGGAAGAGAAACGAGGCGGGCGAGCAGCCGGATGAGGATGTCAGGGAGAGGAAAGAGAGCGGGTTCAGGGCCATGTGCACCTTTCCGCACTGACTTAGGTTTAGCTCGCGACATAAAAGCGAGCCCTGCAAATCCCCCCCACCCCCTCCCACCTCCCTCACTGGACCCACTGCGCCTACAGATCCGAGTTTCAGCAAGAACGGAGGAAGACGGACGGTTCGAAGAAAAGATCGAACTCTTTTGTGGCCAGAGACAGAATTATATCTAATTCTTGCGGAGTCCTGTTATTCTGCACACAATCCCTCCTCCAACCCCGGTCGGTATAGGGCAGAAAGCGAGTACGACTTGTACCATTAATATTGCATTCCATAGCGTGAGATCCTTTGCGAAGGTCATTCGGCAACTACATCTGGAAATGAGAGCGGAGGAGCCTGAGGTGTAGCGAACGAGAACGAGGCGCTGTACACTCGCGATATTCGTCAGGAAGGACGACGACAACAGTTAACCAAATTATCAGTTGGTTGGTTGGGGCAGTCACGGAACGTGTCGGCGGCTGCGATCGGTGGTCGAAAGACTTTATAGTTAGTTACATCACACACACACACACATAGCAGATGCATAAAAGGAGAAAAGGGGGGGGAAAGCAGAAGTGCATTAGTACTGGTAATAATGAGGTGCCACCGGTGGAGCAATAATGCACCACGAATAATCCGTTACCACTTCTTCTGTTACAGACCAACTTATCCGAATAAGCCGCATTATGCGAATAACAAGAATCTATCCTTTTTTCTTCTTTTTATTTAAAAAGAGAGAGAGAGAGAGAGAGAGATTAAACAGGTAAGTGAACGAACGGATGGATAAGCAGATAATAACAGGATGACGCGAATTAACCGTGACGGCTGTGGAGAACGAACAGTTCTGCATATCGACGTTAGCGTAACAAAACTAACTTCAGACATGGTGACTGCTCTTAGCAGGCAGCGAAGTAGACACCTTGGCCGCCGATAGTTTGATGTTACGGCATTTAAAGGGAAGACACCGGGTCCCTGTAATTCAGTTCCCACGTTTCTACAAATGACGTCACCGCAAAGATTTTTCTTCTCACCCCCCCCCCCTAACCCCTGGCATTGCATCCACTTTAGCGCCTGGCGAGCTTTCATGGCGAATGATTCTCCCCCTTTAAATTATGTTCAAACAGAACGGGCGTTTGGTTCGTGCGCGATCCATGGAATTAATACAGCGCCTTCTGGTGGGGGAGGGGGGAATGACCGATAACCCTTAGCAACGTGGCAAATTTTACAGTAGAAAGTTAAATATCGGAGAGGATCTTTGTTTGTAACCTCGACGAATGTTTAAATAACCTTGAAAAGTTATGGGGGAACTACACGTGTTGCAAAAGTTATCTCCCTTTTTTGGAAAGAAAAAAGATATGTTTGATTTGCATATTGCGATTTGGTACATAAGGTAAATAAACAATATCATAGGGTTTGTTGTTGTTTTTTTTCTTCTTCTCCTTATCGCCTTTATCAAACTCGCCATAATCAAATGCGTTTTTGTCCTTCATCCCAGATGATAACAACAACATCAGAATCGGAATATGTGAAAGCGAGGCAACGGGGAGTGACAAAGATAACTTCCCCTGGATTTGTCGACATGACACAAGCTCGTAATTAAATAAATGAATGTGTCTGGCTCGACTCTCTTGAATTTGTTGTAATCTTCCAGCGAATTTACGTTTAAACATTTTTATTAAAAAAAGCCCTCCCACCGTCCCTTGTCGTGGCTGCTCTCCTTTCCCCGGCAGAACTTTCCGAAAACAAAAACGAAACTTATGCAAAGGGAAGGGAAAAAAAAAAAATTTTTTTTTTTTTCTGAATAATATATTTAGCATGTGAACATTTCCCCCAGTTGTCAGGGTTACGTAATCGACATTTTGTAATCAGATCAGTCGTATTGCTAAAAGATTTATCTCGAACATAAATTACAGGCCACACAAACGTTTTTCCAATGTGCGTGGTAACAAATCTTTCTGAAGCAGTGCGGCGTTCAATAGTCCTGCCGGGACGGTACAGTGGCTAGAAATATCATCGGACATGGCTGACATTTAACCAGAGCGGCGGCGTACGTCACCTTAAAGAGGGCACTGGGGGTGCCGTAAACGATGTTGACAAATGTCGTTGACGTAACACAATGGAAAGGGGGGCAAGCCGAAGTTGCTTTGTACACTTGTGTTTTCTGAAGGAGGGGGTAGCGAAAGGGGGGATAGAAATTCTGACATAGAACTGAAAGCTACCGTTGTTACAAAGACCGCTATTAATATGCTGTTTTGTTTGTTTGTTTTTTTTTTTTAATTTTAAAAAATTCGATAAACGGCTACTGCCGCATATTAAGTCAGACGTGAAGGCGGGGACGAGAAACTGACTTGCGGGAGGAAGCTGTACTTTCAGCGGATAACCCTGGAGGAACAAAAGAAGCCTCCCAGAAAGGAAATCGCAGTATCCGGGATAAAACTCACGTAAGCACAAAAGTAACAAAAACAAGTTGTTTTGTTTTTTTTTAGCGACAAAGACAAAATAGCTAATCAGGGGGGGGGTGGTGGGAGGTGGGAGAGCCGGCATGAACTTCCGAGATTCGAACACCCAAACAAAACAAACAAACAAAAAACTTGAATATCCAAAGGAAAGAAGTCTACGTTACATCGGCAGTCACACATTACCGACTATTTACTCGCCGCAGTCGCCCCCCTTTATTCTTCGGGTGTTCGTTTTGATCGCCATAATAAGGGGCAATAGATAAATAAATGAGCAGGTAATAAAAGTCAACATTGTTTTAATCCATTCCGCTGCCCGAACTCGGACGTAAATACTACAGTCGACAGGTCTAACAATGGTCACCTCGTTTTAAAAATGTCCGCTGCTAATTTTCGTTGCGTTGAGAATGTCCTAACAAACAGAAGGGCCACAAAGGCACGGCCCTTAAATTTAAAAAAAAAAACGGTTTGTGGACAATTAATATGAACTCTGTCTTTAAAAAAAAAGCACAATATCATAATATTAGTAATTTATAATCCCGTTGCGTCATTCATGCAAAGTTCTAACTCTCAATACTATAATCTAGTGTTTCACAGATAAGGCAAAAAATTCAAAGGGGACTCTTAAAGGCCCCCTTTCACTTTCTTTCGAACAAACTTATCGCTAAATTAAATGTAAGCATATTTCAAAACCTCACCCCCTCTCCCCGGTGGGACCACATAACATTGGTGCAACCTCTTAAAATGACTGGATATACGAAAAGTTAAAGGACCAAATAGATCCTGTATCGTGGGCGCGAGAACCGGCGATTTTTTTTTTCAAGACTTTGCTGAAGGGTCCCTAATTATCTCGAGTTTTAGTTATTTCCATTTTCGGAGTTTCAGAAATCTGGATCAAAGAGCGACGACAAGCCCTTTTCCTAAACCCTTACACAGGCCTGATTGATGCCATGAACTGGGGTATGGGTTAGGATGGTAACTAAACAGATGCGGAGAAGATCGTGTTTGAAAGCATCAGAGATGGTTGGGGCGCGGTGGGAGACGGTCAGGGGGGGGTGCTGTAAATCCATGAAGCACGTCAACATTAAAAACGTGCAATGTGACCGGTCGAAACTTCTCCATTGAACAATTCCTTTTGTAGGCGATGTCGCCCTTCTGCTGCTTATTAAAGCTGCTTGTCCTCTTTTCCACTTATTTAGATACAACCAGCTCTTCTTCCCCCACATACACATTCCCGTCCACGCCTGAGTTCCCTGCCTTTGCAAAGGTATGTCTGTGATACTTACTTCTCGGACTAGCTACCCAGAGGGGCTAAGGAAATCTTGCCTCTCCCCCCCCCCCCACCCACCCCTAACTGTCTCGGTTTTAACCCAATTAAGATTCTTCTAAAATCAACAGTGCCAGAAACTGGCACTGCAGGTATAATAAAGCTGCTGTTACCTATCGCTGACAGGCCATCCTTTCCTTCATCCGAAGAATCATTGTCTTGACTCCCGCTGCTCCTGTCCTTTGTTTCCCCGCCAGCACTTCTTCTTTCTCCTTGGACGGCCAAGTCATCTTGTTCTCTTCTTGAGGCGCCGCCTGGCGTTAGCGAACCACGTCGAGACCTGTGTCAGCGTCATCTTCGTGATGATGGCCAGCATAATCTTCTCCCCTTTCGTCGGATACGGGTTTTTTCTGTGCTCGTACAGCCACGCCTTTAGCGCGCTGGTTGTCTCCTTGTGGCGTTCTTCCGCCTAGAGGCGCTGTTCAGGTCCAAACCAGAGTACCTACGTTTCAAGAAACGAAAATATTAATGATTGTTCCATAATTACGTTTTTTTTTTAAAAAATAAATAAATTATTAATTCTTAACGTGCTGTAAAAAAGTAGATTGGTCGCCAGACGTTTCTGTTAGCACCACTCTGTTCTCGATGGGGGGTGTTAAACTCGTTAGAAATAGCATTAGGGGACCATAGATACTTCTCATCCCTACCTCTCTCTCAATCCCAGAAAGTCTTCTCTCGTAAAACTTAAAGCCGCTGTTCTCTGTGGGGGGGGGGTCTCAGAAAGTCAGGAAATTGGACTTAACGACGTGAATTTATCCTATTTTGCGAGAGAAAACACAAAATAAAACGGTTATAAAGGGTCAACGATAAGATACAAGTGTCCGGGAAAATCGAAAAGGGGTCGGGTCGTTTGCAAAATGCCGGACTATAATAATTAGGGGGTGGGTGGGGTGGCGAGAGCGAAAGCAAGAACGACAGTCACTTACAGTCCGCTGTAAGGGTGGGTAGCCGCCAGATTTGGATCATAAGGGTAGCAGGGGTTAGCCGATGGTAACCCTTTCCAGGCCTCAGGAATTCGGTCCATGTCGTAGTTTGCTTTCTACCAAAAAAGAAACAAAAACAGATGAGTGGTGGAGGGGGCGGTTTTGTTGTTTTTTGCTAGGAAACTCAATTTTTGTTTGCTTAGTTACGAACCAACCATTCTTTGGGTGTTCCATTCGCTCGGCCATTGATTACATTCCCCTACCCCCCCCCACCCTTAATTCTTCGTCTCTCTCTGTCTCCACATGATGAATCAGGGCAAGCATTTCGCGGTATCAGCAAACAGAACAGCGGTCCCAAAAGGGAGCAGAAGAAGAGAAAAACAACAACATGACTTTAATGTTTAAAAGGGGGCGGCTGTCAACAACTTAAAAGGATCTGGGGGGGGTGTGTGAAACGGACCCTGCCTACAGCTACCCGATCGACTCCCCAAACTTAAACTACTTAGAATGGTGGCATCCAAACAGAAAATTTAAAAAAAAAATAATAATAATAATAAAAACAAGCTTCTAAATCTACACTAATCTCGGACCCATAAAGTGTTTAATCAAGCCCCTTACTCCATCCCGAACACCCTTTCTGGAACCCAGCTATCCCCCCCCCCCGAATCCCGCCGTGTGTGGCAAATTCGCTCCCTGCTTGTAGCAACTAATCGGGTGAACCGCCTTACAACAAGTTCGCCTTTAATGGCCCTATACAGCAGAACAATGGGGACCCCTTTTCGGACGCGAAGAACGTTTTACTTAACATATCCCAAATCTTGTTAGCCACTCCCCTCTCAAACAACAGCGTCGCATTGTCGCCCTCCAAACTTCACTTAAATCCGATGAAGTTCCCAGATCGCAATCCCACTTCCCCTGTGTTCTGAAAAGTCTCACTACCTGTGGTAATCCCCTCCTTGTCGCGATTTAGATAATTCAAACTGCATCGTTCCAGTCCCCTCCCCGTCAGAAAAACTCGGCATTAAGCCGCCTACTTTGTAAAAAGTATTAAACTCAGTAGCCCACAAGAGATACACAGAGTTCTTTCTAATCTAGTACGCTCTTTATTCACCTGGTTCTTTTCAAAATGTAGCTAGAATATCAATATCAATATCAATATCAATATCAATAACAATAATAATAATAATAAAGTTTCTGAATTAACAACAGTGTTAGTTAGCTAACAGAATTTTTTTTCTTTTTTTTTTTTTTTGAAAGGTACTTTCGCTTTAAACCTATCAAGCAACAACAGAGCTTCAGAATTGAGTGGAGTGTCTGACGTCGGTCCATTCCAGGAGTTTGGCCCCCGTCTTCGTCGTTCAAACCTACAGGGGTGGGATGAGGAGCTCGGGCTGACGGTTTATAGTCTCGCTCGTTTATTTGCTCTTGATAAGTTTTATGGGAAGAAAAACGCTTACTGGTCCACTAGTTAACAGCGGATAACTTCAGAGACAGACCCGGGCCGTAATCAGGGAACCCCGATGGTGGACAGAGGGTTTGTAAAGGAGAAAGTAAAACAATAACAAATAAAACTCCGTGTCAGGTGAAAAGCAGCTGGCTAGGAACGCCCGGGTCGTTTGTCCAGGTAAGAGAAGATATCCATGACCACCCAGCCCGACGCCAGACCACACAGGTGGCTGATGGCCATGAAGCAGCAAGCCGACCGCTCGTTTTACACACCTGTATGAGCACGCGGGCTTCATCACGGAACTGTGTGATACAGCTTTCGAGGCTGAAAGAGGGGAGGTACGGAAGTAAACAGGCATATATGGTCAGAAAACAGCGAGCGGAAAGAAGTTGTAAGGAAGCGAGCAATCTCTCTCTCTCTCTCTCCCTCTCTCTATCATCTCTCTCTCTCTCTACTCACCTCCACATCTCCTCTCTCTCCTTCCCCATCTCTCTCTCTCTCTCTCCCTCCCAATCTCTCTCTCTCTCTCTCCCTCCCCATCTCTCTCTCTCTCTCTATCCATATCTCTCTCCCTCCCCATCTCTCTCCATCTCTCTCTCTCTTCTCTCTCTCTCTCTCATCCTTAGTTCCAAAGTTACGAACAAATTTATCTTCTGTAATTAAGAAGTAATCAATGGTAACTTGAATGATTTGTTCAATTTACCATGTTGATCCATAAAACAAGGCGCTGAAGTCACTATGTTATCAAAACTTAAATGAGGACATGTTTGATTTTAAGTAAAAATTCTAATTACGAAAACGTAAATCCGTTGTTTTTGTTGTTTTTTTTGTGTGTGTACGGTAGGTGTTCCAGAATCGTTAATACATTATGTCTGAGTGTGTGTGTGTGTGTGAGTGTGTGTGTGTGTGAGAGTGTGTGTGGTGTGTGTGTGTGTGTGTGGAGAGAGAGAGAGAGTGTGTGTGTGTGTGGAGAGAGAGAGAGTGTGTGTGAGAGAGGCGAGAGAGTGTGTGTGTGTGTGTGAGAGTGTGTGAGAGAGAGTGTGTGGTGCACGTGCGTTATTGGGGTATTTGAGTGCGATTTTTTAAATAAAATATCGACGATGATTTTCTTCTTAACTGAAATATTCGTGTAAATCTTTATTAATTATTCTTATTATTATTATTATTATTATTATTATTAAACAGATTTAGGATCAGGCTTTTCCACAGGACCGCGAGTAATAGTCTGTCGCCGTTAAGTGTGTTTTCAGATGCACTTATATTCAAATGAATCAACAGTTTGTACTCCGTAAATGCAGGCAGATTCCATGGACGAGCCATCAGCGGATGAGAACATCAAAGATGGCGTCCTTCTGCACGCGTCCACGGAAAATGAAAACGAAAAAAAAAAAAAGTAGATGGCGGTAACCAGAGCAGGGGAACCGCCGCCTCTTCTTTAGAGGGGACGGAGGGGTGGGAGAGAAAGAACAATGCTTTGTTTGCAAGACGAAATAAACCATCATCCAGCTGTAATCGATTTTAAACACATAAACTTTTCCGCGGGGTTTACCAAGAAGTGGGAGGGGCGATGTGGGGGTGTGGGGGGTCTTCACTGCCCCCCTCACCCCACCCCTAGAGTCGTACGAAAACGGTCTGTGTCTTAACTGTTCGTCTTGGAACAAACAACTCCGTCACCTTTCAGGACCAAGACTGAGAATAGATTCCTGGAAGGGAAAAAAAAAAAAAAAATCTGTCTGCGGAGAAGAGAATAGATGGTTATTCGTGGTGATAAAAAGACTGATTTGGGGAATTCAAGATCTAAGGCTCCCAGACAACCGAATCTGAGTTCCCTGATCTTATTTACTTATATCTCATCATGTTCTCCCCCCCCCAAATAAACAGCCATTGTACTTTATTATTATTATTAAAACTGTCTCTCCGCCAACTCGAAGGCGCTCTGTTGACGGGCGCAAGATGAAAGCAGATCGCGGGTAACAAACAGCCAATCCCTCAGCTACCAGACCTGCGAGTGGGGTGGGGCACCGACCGGACCGACTTAGTTGGGTCCATTTTGAAAACAGAAGCATTACATATGAATGTATACTCGCGTATGTAAATATATTTCCAGACATTCATACCCTTTCTTTTAACATTATATAGACCATCGTAAACTTATACAGGGCCCTTGTTTTCTTTTATAAATTCCGTATTCTTCACTTTTAAAGAAATTAATTTTTATATACATATTTTCCTCCTGCACGTACTAAGAACTGTTAGTTTATTGACGTGTTTGTTGCTAGTCTCACTGCATCTATCATCCGCTTTGGTCAATCGCATCTCCTTTCAAAATAACAGGGGAGTTTCTTTTCCCCTACCCTACCCTACCTTACCTGTTCTTACTTATCCAATATGTCACTAATTAGAAATTTTCGTTTTAAAACTTTGGTTTCTGAAAATTATTTCCAACAGATAGATAAATGCTTCACATTACGGACATCATCGTCATTATTATTATTATTATTATTATTATTTTATTATTATTATTATTATTATTATTATATTATTATTATTATTATTATTCGTATTACTATTGTTAATTTACGGTCAGTCAGCTGGTTGGTAGTCTCGAGCACGTGTTAGTGATATCCGGGCGGATCTTTCAGCACCTGTGTGGTATTTAAAGATGTCAGCTTTCCGAATTCTGCCCCAAAGTTGTGTCCCGACTTATTTTCCGACCGCTGTTCGTCTGTACATTTTCTTCCTTCCTAACCAAACCTCAGTTCACCAATTTCTCTGTTGGTCTGTAAGCCTGCGCGTGTTTCCTGTTCCGTTTCCGTCCAGTTCTGGATCCTGACATTCCTCTTTCTTGTCGGCGGACATTCGCAGGTGGTGTTGTGTGGGGTGGGGGGGGGATGTAATACAGGTAAAAACCTGACTAGATTGAGCAATCCGCGCAGGAGGGCTCTATTGACAGCGGCGGCGAGTATCGGTCCTGCGCCTGATGGAAGAGAATGCCGGGGTACTGAGAAGGGGATCCCTCCCTAACTCCGCTATTAAAGCCCGGTGGGTGGGGTGGGGGAGAGAGAGCGGTTATTTGTCGGAACACCTGTAGATTAGATCGACCTCTGTCTCCGAACAATGTCTGAAAGTCAAACCTCCACAGACGTTACGTGGAAACATCCTGCCTTTTTCTTCTTCTTTGTCCCTTCGTTCTCCGTGGGGAGCCTTACCCGCCCCCCCCCCACCGGAAACGACGTAACTACACAGCGTTCAGGTGACAGGGCTCCCTGTGATATAACTCGCCATTTTTAACATTCTCTTCCAGATCCTTCTTCCCAGTGTCGTTTGTTTCTATTTTCGTGCCCCTCTTTCATCCGCTCCCCCTGTTTTCAGTTTACCTTTTGTTTTTGCCCCTCCTCTCCCTTTGTCGCTCTCCCTTTTTATCTCTTTCTGGCTCCTTTCCAGCACCCTTCTCAATCCCTGAGACGTAAGACTCTTTGTTACGTGATATGTTGTCTCGAAGAAGTTACAGAAATTCCCCATCAATAAACACCGATCTGCACCCTTTGGACGCAACCCATATCAAAGGTTCTTTAAGAACTCCATCACAAGTGAAGAGTCGTCTACTCTGTTTGGGTTTCATTAAATTCAGGAATGTACACGAGAGCGAATTGGAGAGAAATTTTTATTATCATTGTCTATAAAAATTAGCTAAGTTCTGGAATGCCACTTATCCTAGTGAAGAGAGACTGGCAGAGGGAGAGGGAGTTGGGGAGGGGGGAGGAGGGAAAGGAGTCGGGGACAGCATGTGAGTCCTAAGAAAGAGAATAACCGAAATGAGAAACAGACCGTGGAAGGGGGGGGGAGAAAAATGGCGTAGTGAAAAAGAGAGAGATGGAGAGAGACAGACAGAGAGAGAGAGAGATGAGACAGACAGAAGAGAGAGAGAGAGAGAGAGATGGAGAGGGAGCGAAGAGGAGAGAGAGAGGAGAGAGATGAGAGAGAGAGAGAGAGAGAGAGAGAGAGGAGAGAGAGAGAGATGGAGACAGAACAGACAGAGAGAGAGAGATGGAAACAGACCAGACACAGAGAGAGGAGAGAGATGGGAGAGAGATGGAGACGCGACAGACAGACGAGAGAGAGATGGAGAGAGAGGAGAGTGGAGAGAGAGAGAGATGGACACAGACAGAGAGAGAGAGATGGGAGAGAGAGAGATGGAAAACAGACAGACAGAGAGAGAGAGAGAGGAGACAGACAGACAGAGAGAGAGAGGTGGAGACAGACAGACAGAAGAAGAGAGAGAGAGAGGTGGAGAAGGAGACAGACGACAGACAGAGAGAGAGAGAGAGACGAGAGAGAGAGAGAGAGGAGAGAGAGAGAGAGAGATTCGTATCTAATATTTGGACTTTGTTCCCTTAAACACCCAGTTAGTAGGGTCTATTATATAACGGACGACGAACGTCAGGGGATTTATGCCAGGCAGTTTTTTTGTTGTAGGCCGGAGGACGACACTCGAAAATCGGATTTCTAATAAGAACTGTTCCTTTCACTGCTGTCGATGGAAGTCGTAAGAATTACTTGAACGGGCGGCCAAGAGAGACCTCAGTCCATCGGTGCGTGAAGCGTACTGTTCGCGCCGTTTGGAGACGGAAGGTGAAAGTTGTAGCAGTAGATATCTGCCCTTTCGCTGAACTGGCATTGAGATCAATGTTGGCTTGTTAATTCACCTGTTTAAGCGTTTATCTCACTAAACTTCTTTCTTTTTCATCGATCTATCGGAATTGTGATTCCTTGCAAATAATGTCTTTTTTTTTTTTGTGGAGAGACGGGGGAAGGGGTCGCCAATTTATTCCAAAAAATACAACAGCTAATGGTACTAGGATTAGGGAAACTTATTCACACGGGTACTTGGGATTTGCCACGCCCCCTCCCCCTCAACCACCGCATCAAACAACCCCAGGTACTTTCAGAGCAAATCGCGCTCGTATATGTTCGGAAGAAGTCCAGGTTGCTTCCCCCGCCCAGCCCCCGATTTGTTATTAGTCTGGTAGAGGCTTCTCTGTCTTTTTTTTAGGGGGCTGGGTAGGGTAAAATATTTAAACTATAAAACTATAATTTCAATCCAACACGAAAAATCGCGTTAAGTAAGACAAACTTATTTCCTTAGTATAAGAAGCCAAAGGAGACGACCGACGGGGGATGATTAAGTTTGCAGGGCCCCTGCCTGGGAAGGGGACTGTCTACAGCTCCCACATCTTGTGAAATGACCGCCAGTTTCCTACACACACACACACACACACAAAGACGTCATCATCCCGGTCATGCATGGTAAGGCTGTCTGTCGGCGCGGGGTTCATTTCGATTTGCGCTTAATTAGCATCCAGCAACATCATCTTACCGTCAGTGGCTGGATGTAAGGATCATGTTGTCGCCGGTGTAGCAGCATCTGCGGGCGTAGAAGTCGCCCAGCAAACGAATTCAAATTCGTTTATCCTATTTTTAAAAGGATGGTGGGTGGGATGAAGGTTTCGAGAAGGGGGGGCAGGGACGGACTTGTTAGCGAGAGAAGGGGGCCCAGGGGAGAGAACCCCATGGCAGCACTGTCTCACGCTGGGATCGGAGAAGGGGCCGGCTTACGTTATTAATTCGCACGAAAGCCGCCAGGCTGCGGAGACGGAGCAGAAACCACGGCGGGTTCTCTGTCGCTGATGGGGAGATCGATACCAATCTGAACAATTTGTTAAACACGAACCGCCATTGCGCGCCTGTTTTATACCCGTTTCGTTTTTGTCTTGTTTGATTACGGTTTTGGATTGAACAAAAAATGCATGTCCACCCCCACCCACACTTAAAGCTCCTTTTAATTGACGTTAGAGACCAATATCCCCCCCTTATATACAGGCTTCCAGTCGATTACAGACCATAAAATACTTAATCGCTAAAAAAAAAAAAATCTTAAGCCAGCCAATGATCGTCGCGGTCTTTGTTACAATTAACTCTAATTGATTTACTAATTGATCTGATTAGTTAATTGCATTATTTCGCTGGATTGAATTTGTTTAAATTCGCCTGATTTTTTTTTTTTTTTTTTGGTGCGTTTAGTTTTATAACCGGACGAGACGCACATACGCAGTATCGCCAAAATTAATGTGCTCTGTCCCCATAAATATTCATGGGACAGAATTCGATCCTCCGACGGCCGTAACTTTTCAGCAGACAAAAAAATGAGCCGTCAATTTCAAATGTTTCACTCACGAGTTTTAAAGAAGAATAAATTTTAAAATATCGTAGGTATGTCCACTGGGAAAGGGAACTAACAACAGTAGGGAGTTATAGCCTGTTGCTCCTTTCTTTACCATTTTTTTTAGATTTATATATAATACCTTAGTTATATTTAAATATTTTAATGGCTTTATGTACTTAAAAATAGCGTTTAATATATTGTAATAATGAAGATGGTTTCCCCTGCCCTTCCCTTCTCTTGGCGAGCTCACAAAATGGCTAAAAAAAGGGGATAGAGTCAAAATCGGAACCGCTTATATGACCGGGGTTCCTGTTGTAGGAAACGTATAGAAATATGTTGATGACGGTATCTGAAGTTAGGGTTGGTGTGGATAGGGCTCTAATCATCGTATTTCGTTTGTTTTTCTGTAGCGAATAAGTGAGATGTTACGTTTGTTCAGCTGAGAAGACGATAGGATTTTAAATGAATCGAGAAAGTCTTTCCAAAAGTAAATGAATAATAGCGTTTAAGATGGGGAGAGAGAGGGGAGTAGGGGAGATTAAGGGCAGAGACGAAAGTGGAAAGTCTGTGAGAACGAGATGCAGATGAGAAGGATGAAACAGGTGGTGGGTGGGTGGTGTGTGGGGGGGGTTTAGGGCAGATAGATATTAGAAGTAGGGAGAGAGATGGAAAAGAGAGGGAAATAGAGGGGAGTCTAGAGACAGAAGAGAAAGAAAGAATATGACCGAGAGATGGAGAGATGAGGGGAGAGAGAGAGAGATGGAGAGGTGTGAGAGAGAGAGATGGAGAGATGAGGGGAGAGAGAGAGAGAGATGGAGAGAGAGATGAGGGGAGAGAGAGGAGAAAGAGAGATGAGGGGAGAGAGAGAGAAAGAAAGGGAGAGAGTGGAGAGATGAGGGGAGAGAGAGAGAGAGATGGAAGATGAAGGGAGAGAAGATGGAGAAAGAAGCTGAGTGATCATGTATTTGTATTACAGCATCATTTAGATGCGAACCTCACTGCTACCGCCGTGAAACGGATAACATTGTTTTTTTTTTTTTTTATTTTAAGAAGTAGTCAAAAGTTAAATAGATTCCAACAGCTTTAATTCTGCCGATCGGATGCCTATGAAATTATCGGTGGATTTCATCTTTCAACAAGAACTTGATTTATGACATCAGCACCGGCTCCGAAGATGTCAACAAAACAAAAATATTTCTGAATCTCCGATACTTCCGAAACAGTCCGGCAGAGTATGGCAATGTAATAGACCAATTCCAATTAGATTTCTCTCCTCTCCCTTCCTCGCGATATGGGAGTTCGAGTACGTTCGAAGAAGATGCTACAGCTTTAACCTCCCCGCCCCTCCAAATATATGCGATTATTCTTCAATGTGTTTTAAAATTATTCTAATCCAATTCTTAGTATTGATAGCTTTTTAAAAATTCAGATGAAGGCGATATTAGAAATATCAGATAAAACCGGTGTAGATTTCTTTAAATCCTCGGCTAGAAACTTGACTGTAGAGCAGAGATAATAATAATAATAATAATAATAATATAATAATAATAATAATAATAATAATAATAATAATAATAATAATAATAATAGATTGTCGTTGTCACTTTCAGGGTCCCCTTCACCCTGGTAAAACAAAATATGGGGAACACCAGCTGTCTTTGTCACCTCTACTCATTTAAAAAAATGTGCGAATATTTAACGTTTTGATTCCCTTTGTGCGGACTGTGGTGGTGTTGGGGGGGGGGAGAGGACGACGACGACGATGCAGCCCTCAGGTGTGGCATCCACCTGGGTGTTTTGTTTTTAAAGTAACCGCGCCCTGATTGAGTTTAGTGTACAGTTTCAGACGTGTCGTCGCGCGCGAGCCCCTCAACAACTGTTTCTGTTCTCGGCCATCAGACCGTGCCTCGAGTTGCATTGAGTAACCGCTCCCGGGGGGGGGGGGGGGGGGACATTACAAAATGCCAGAACACACATCCTCCCCTCTACTGGCCGCGACACGATGTTTAGAAACGTCTAATTATTCACGAAGTCGTGGTTGAGTTAAAGCTCAATTTACATTATTTATATGTATATTCTGTGTGTGTGGAAATCAGGTAGTAAAGCGAATTAGGATATTATGCATCAGTCAACAAATTCCTTTATTTAAAAAGAAGAAGAAGAAGAAAATTAACCAGTCTCCCACTTGGGCGTGCACAGGACGGATCTAATGCGCTCAAAATACAGATAACACCCCCCCCCAAGTCTTCTTTTTTTTTTTTTTGAGTACTTAAGCGGCTGATTCATTCTTACAGCAAGACTGGACCCCCCATCACAAACGTAGGGATGGATCACCGGACCGCTGGAGGGGATTTTTAAGATGAATCCCTTTCTCTTGAACTCTTTTTTTAAAAAATTAAAACTGGGTACAGACAGTGACGTTCTTTATTATGAGTAGAGTATTATTATTAGATCTATTTATTAGTTCATTATTATTAGGATTAGAGGATTATGATTATTATTATTATAGTATTATTATTATTATTATTATTATTATTTTATTATTATTATTATTATTAGTATTATATTATTATTATCTCAGCAAGGTCAAGATAATTCTTAATAAAATAAAGCACACAACCAACACACACACACACACACACACACACGAAGATGTGGATCTGTTGTATTTAAACTAGAGACGATTCATTGAACGCAAATTAGCCGCTTCAGGGGTGTATTTTCTTAACGTACCCGGTGACACTTACGATAAACAATGGGCACGGAGGTTGTCCTCGGGCGCTTCCGGGTCTTTTCGGACAAACCGAAGAAAAAAATAATGGGCGGGTTCTTAATTACTTTCCTCCATCCGTCCCGGAGTTAATAGGTTCGTTAACGAGATTTAATTCTCCGAGACAATCGCGGACCAACTTTAGTGGTGTTCGCTGTCATTGCTTGGTTTTTTTTTTTTTTGGTTCTATGAAGGAGGAGGAGGAGGAGGGGGGAGTTCGTCGTGTTTCGTGATGTATTCTCGCTGTCACGCTCCATTAGTTAATCTGGCTTCACGCTGTCCGATTTGTTACGTCCTCCTCTTTACTGTCCTCTTGCCTTTTCCCATCACCGACAGAAGTATCTGGGACAGGTATACATACTACAGTACGCGCCAAGGCGCACTACGAGGAGATAGATGCGTATAGACTGAAGGGTACCGGTTTTCCATTCTCACAGAATATGTCACCAGATGATAGGCTCCTTCCTCACAGCTACCGTTCACGCTCCGACGATCTCATACTGTAGATAGACTACTGATCGCAGCAGGTAGTGTGTGTGGGGGGGGCTTACTTTACTTAGTATTTATTTCATTTTAGCTTCATAAAACGATAAAAATTACTAGAAAAATAAGCGTAGAATATTCCAGCATTTATTTACACGGGCAGGAGGGGGTGTTGTCCATCTTTTTACCTACTCTTTTATCCTGCTTCTCCTGTCTCCTTATGTTTATTACTGTGTGTTGTGTGTGTGTGGTGCGTGTGTGTGTGCGTGTGTGTGTGCAATTTCGTATATTTGTTGCATTTTTAAAAAATATATATACATATATTGAAGTTTCTTCTCCATCGCAGAATCCAGCCAAGTAACCAACCACCGACAGACTTCCGTCAGGGATGGATTCCCGCTCCCATTTCTCGCTTTTACGGCAGCCAGAAACCTTTCCTTTCGTCTTATATCACCGGCTGTATATACGTCCGTCGTCCTGCGTGACAAAGTAGACGATCGTCCCCGAGATGCTTAAATTGGGGACCCTTGGTCTCCAGCACAGCGGGCGGCTGCTGTCCTGTCTCCTTCTGATTTGTAGAGTTTAAGTAGACACCAGACCTGATTTGTTTGCTTGTATTATTATTATTATTATATTATTATTATTATTATTATTATATTTATTATTATTATTATTATTATTATTATTATTATAAATCTTGAGAAATCGTTTCACGTTTCACTTCGTTCCCTACCGCAAATTCTATATTTTCTACCCCCTCCCTGTTCCATTTCTTAGATGAACGGAGTCCAATTTATTGAAGGGAAACGAAGCAACAAAACCATTCAACTGAGGCCCAACTGAAGAAATTATAACAGTGTAATGCAAACGAGATAGGATATCTGCAGCCTGATATTAA